>JANHZT010009490.1:7230-29464 GCA_032468215.1 Stegonotus admiraltiensis | reverse complement strand
ACCCAGGCCTGAAACCCGACTGGCACGGATCTAAATCTAAATATTAAATCTAAATTGTTATACAGTAGTGATTTTCAGCTGTTAAGATGTTTTTATTTATTGATTTATCTGTTTCCTACAGAGGTGTGTGTAAGAGTTTTTAGGCAGCTGCTCCTACTGTTAGATCATCTTCTACTGTCTTTTGGTGTGAGACTTAGATCTCCGGATATAACTATGAGCACTGTATACATTCACCAATCTTGTAGTTTCCTGGTAAGGCAAAAACCCAAGGCACATATAACATTAATTGACTTTATTAAATGCATTATAATTTCATTGGCTGTGAGTACATACCCAGACTACAAGAAGGTGATCACTAAGTTCAATTATGGGGCAAAGATGTTGTAGATATAGGGCCTGAATATCATAGTCATTCAATAGACATCCCCTATTGATCAGTGCCTTGCAAATCCCACAAAAGTCCTTGTATGCCCTGAGCTTGCCACCTTCCCATGGATTATGTAGTCAAAGTTTTTTCTTGTGTGAGAAGCTTTCAGAAAGCATGTGCTATTGGAAACTTCTCAGCATGTAAAACTCCCTTCCTCAAATTCGAAAGGCTTGCAGAATTCTAGGTTCTCCTTGCCTTCTCCTCAACTGCGATAAAGATAACTGTGGAGATTATTTTTGCATAGTTCGATGAAATGGCAATTTCAGTACTGCACTGGCAGAGCAGGCATGCTGCGGGTCCCGTCAGTCAAGGAATTTCAGCTGGTGGGGTCCAGTAGAAGGGCCTTCTCTGCCATGGCTTTTGTCCTTTGGAACATCTTACCATGTGAGGTGAGATAGGCTCCTTCCTTCTGACCTTCTATAAGGGCCTGAAGACCTGGCTCTGCTAGATGGCTTGGGCCCCCAACAGGTGAGCATCACACTGGAAGTGGTGGATGAATTAAAAGATAATCCCATCTCACCCCCCTGATCCTCCTGCTCCCTCTCTCTCCATGTCTTAAGTATAATTTTATTTTTATTGTAACTCCATTTTTATCATTTTAGAAATATTTATCTTACAGTTTGAATGCTTTTAATGCTGTACGTCGCCCAGAGTCACTTCGAAGCAAGATGGGTGGCAAATAAATTTAATTAATGCTGGTAATATGAAAGCTGCTATGATCAGCATGTTCAGCAGATTGTCTGCTAGAGTCAGAAGATTTTCTAATTAAATTATTAAAACCCAACAATTTTTCCATTACCAGGAATGGAAATATTTCATGAAGTTTTCTGTAACTCTTTAATCTATAGCCTTGGTTTTACCTATTTGGCAGCCTAAAGCCAATCCAGGACTGTTAGACATAGAATGTTGATACTGTGTTCTCCTTTCATGTATGCATTTTCCTTGTTCCTGTGAACTTCCTCAAAACTAGGTAATTAACAGTTTATAAAAATTTGCATTTAATTAATATTTAGCTTGCTATTTGCAAAACAGCAACAACACTATAACTTTAGGCCAGGAAGGCCTTTCTTAAATCTTCCTTTTAAAACACTCAATTCAGATATTTTGAAATACTGTTACAATTTTTTCTCTATAGAATATTTTGCCTTCAGATGAAGAGCATTTCTTATCTGCTGTAACTGTCCTGGCTGTATTGTGCTTTACTTAGAGTCATAAATAAGATGAAGCACATGTACTAGATGCAAGCATTCTTGATAAAAATACAAATAAGGAATCATTATTGTTTTACACGTTTTAAATCTTTTACAGATAAGAAATTACACAGATTGTGCCTGTGTCCAAAGCCGACAAGTTATCACACCACCCACAGTTGGACAACGTAGCCAGCTAAGAGTGGTGATCGTCAAAACATATCTCAATGAGAATGGCTATGCTGTATCAGGAAAGTGTGATAGAACCTGCAACACACTCATCCCTTTCCTCATTTTTCTCTTCATAGTAACACTTATCACAGCATGTGCCCAACCATCAGCAATCATAGTTACTCTCAGGTGAGAAGTTACCTGGATCATTTCTGTCTACTAGCATAGCATGCTTTATATTATAATTGAGTTTCTCTGTCATCTTCCACAAAACATAATTCACCTTTACTTTTCTGATGATGAATTACGTTACTTCTAGAGATAGATGGATTTACAAAGTTGGATTTCACTCATCTTTTCATTGATGATACATAGTAACATACGAATCAACATGTTTTAGAATTGTAGAAGTCAGAGAGGGTAATTGTGTCTGAGAGGATATTTGTTGTTGGGTAGGTTGCAGGATGCTAAGGAGAATGGGAAGACACTTTACTTAGAAAACAAATCTACTTGTCAATCTAGATTTGATTGAATCTACTTGTCATCAGAAATGTAAGAAAAATTTCTCACTTTGCTTCCTGGATAAAGTTTTTGTTTCGCTGAACTTCTGATTTTGATTCTACTGAACACCGGACTAGCATTGGGTCACTCTCCTGGGATATGGCTAAGGAGAAGAGTTATATCAAGTAGTTAAATAGTCATTCCTACCATTTTCCCTGTTCAAGACTTTAAAATATATTGTATCTTTTTGTAGGTCTGTGGAAAAGGGTGAGAGGCCTTTTGCTCTTGGCATGCAATTTGTTTTATTAAGAACTCTTGGTAAGTGCAGAGGCAGATCTAGTGCCTCACAGTTACATTGACAATATTGAAATATTATGTGAATTGGTAGAAGAATTGTCAAGGCAGCTGAAAGTAGCACTTAAAAAAAAAGTTTCCCTGCCTATGATCTGACACTTTTGATGGGGTCTTAATTAAAAAAAGCCCTCTTTTAATTGGTGCCCTCTTTTATTTTGATTCTCAGTTTTTTTTAAATCCACGCACACAACCTTGCACTTCTACAGTGGCTAGGGTGGATATATCAGTTATCGACTCTTGCTAATCTGGTTTAAGACTACATTACCATTCCCCCTCCCATATTTCTCTACTGTAATAAAGGGGAGAACTCCATAAATGTTTACTTTCATTTTAGGTAACCATGAATTCTTATGTGTTCTTGTTAACATTTTTCTTAACTTTAAACCTAATTTCTTTATAACAGATTGTATACACCGAATACTATAGTTACCATATTTTTCGGACTATAAAATGCTCCGGACTATAAGACGCACCTAGCTTTTGGGGAGTAAAACGGGGGGGGGGGGATCTGTCTCTGCCTCCCAGCAATTTGCCTCCTTGCAGCAAACAGCAAACAGCCTGTTCAGCTTCAGCACAGCCTGGTTTAGCATGAGCAGCTGATTTGCGGTTGGATCTGCCCACCCCCACCCCCGAATACCACCTATCAGCTGTTCCAGGCTGCGGGGATTGCCACCGTCACCACCCATCACCACTGCTGCCTGTCGCCACCTTTGGCGCCCCATTTTTGACCTGTGTGTCTTAATTTTCGGCCCGTACCAGGTGGCAGGGATAGGCGGCGATCCCCTCCGCCTGGAACAGGCCGAAAACGTGATGCATGGGGGCCAAAACTGGGGTGTTTGGAGGCGGCGATAGGTGGCAGTGGTGATTGGGGCGGTGGCGATCCCCGCAGCCTGGAACAGCTGATCGGCACTATTCCAGGAGGTCAATCCAACTGCCAATCAACTGCTTGTGCTAAATCAGGCTGTGCTGAAGCTGAACAGGCTGTTTGCTGTTTGCTACAAGGAGGCAAATTGGTGGGAGGCAGTGGCCGAAGGGTGGGGGCCGGTGGGTGGGGCTTTGGCAACATTCACTGTATAAGACGCACAGACATTTCCACCCACTTTTTTAGGAGGGGAAGTGTGTCTTATACACCAAAAAATACGGTAGCTAAAATTGAAAACATGGTTCTGTAAAAGAAACAGGGACAGGGTCAGACACAAGGTTGGTGAGAATACTAGCTATAGTACTCACTATGAAATCAAGCACAGCTACTAAGTGCTGAGGTTATTTACTAGCTGTTGTTTGGAATAAACTTCCAGTAACCTGAAATAGGGTCTTATTCTGGATTTATGGAATATGACCAACCAATTTACCTTGATATTCTCTGAAACATGAATAATTTTATTAAAGTTGACTTACAATGTCTTATTAATATTTTAATACTTTAAAGTTATTTTAACATTTGAAATTCTAATATTTTAAGATATTATTGGATTGAGATTTATATGGGATATGTTTAATGATGTGATAAATATATTATCAGCTATCTTTGCTGACTCCATTGCTCTGCGGTGCGACTCAATGAGTCTCCAAACAGTTGATCAGCGCACAAGTGTCATGGCTCTTCTCTTCTCTTAACTAGTTCACAGAATTCTTAAAAATTCAACAGTTGTCTGTCATGAACCAGTATGAGACATATCTAGCACTCCATTGGCTAGAATTCAAAATAAATAAAAATGTAATACTGGAAAGAGTTAAAATTTAACTCTTCTAAATCAAGTCATTTATAAGCATCTTACGAGAATTTTGTCTCATTCTGTTTGTATGTGATGTGATGTATATCCTAGCCAAAACTACGTTAAAAATAGAAATATTATAGATTTACCTTTACTCTGTACTTTCTCAAAAAAATTCCCGATAACTGTTTTGATATAGGAATTGATTGACTTCACTTTTCCTATTTATTACAGCATACATTCCTACCCCAATTTATTTTGGTGCCGTCATTGATACTACCTGCATGCTGTGGCAACAGGAATGTGGTGTTCAAGGCTCATGTTGGGAATATGATGTGACCTCATTTCGTTTTGTGTACTTTGGTCTGGCAGCTGGTCTCAAATTTGTTGGCTTCCTATTCATTTTCCTTGCTTGGTACACCATTAAGTATAAAGAAAATAAGCAGCAAAGGCAGATGTGGGAAGATGCTCCTGTCAGCACTGTGAGCGAAGTGATGTGTAACAAAGTTGCTCAGCAAAACTATGCAAGGACTAGATCCTGCCCCACTTTTAGCTCTCAAGGTGACCATGGTAACAATGTCAATCTAACAACAACAATGCATTACACAGCACAAACCTATCCTGGCCCCCTTACAATAGAAGCAATAACTACATCAGTTGAGAAGCCTTCACGAGAAGTCACTTCTGAAATAGAGGGGCCCTTGCAGTAACTTCAGATTATTATTTATTTGTACATATTAAGTATGGGGCCTTTTGAAACGCCTGTGCCTTCTTTTTCCTAATAAGATCTGCCACTGATATTAAACCAGAACAGCTTAATGCATAGAGCCATGGCATATCTGAGGGCTGGTTACCTCCAAACAGCTTAGATAGGCCTTTCTTCTTTTAGGAACTGGAATGTTAAAATAGGTTTGCAAGTCCTTTAGGTATGTCTATTCAAGTTGCATGTTCCAGGCAAATGCTAATAGATTCTCTACTGCAAAAATCAGTTCTGGTAGAAATGTATGCCACTGGTGAAGATAAAGCAACCATGGTTCTTGAACTAGGGGAGAACAAGTAATTATTTTTAATTCTATTTCAAAGCACAACTTAGCTATGCAACGTGAACTGGGTAATTTGTTTGGTTCTTTGTATTTTTAAATGAAAATTTTCAATCATCTGACTTGGGAAAGTCAGATTGGCTTGGCTATTTGAAGTAATAAAATATCCAATTAAACATTTTATTTTAAGAGATAAAACAATCTTAAGACAAATCAATAACAGGATAAGTTATTGATAATTAGTTTTATTTTAATACGATAGTGTATTTTTCATTTTAATTGCGAATTTATAACTCATTAGTGATTTCAGTACTATTTTGTAATAACCTTAAAGCATAACAAACTTATCCATAATTACTGGTTTGTATTTGCATATTTTTGCAAGAAGGAACAATCAACTGCAGAACTCCTATTGAGTTCATCAAATCCAAACCCAAGGTTACTTTTGTTTCTGCACACAGAAACTAACCTTGATAGTGTGGCAAACTGAGATGACTCTAGTATCTAATCCTCTACTGGTAAGGTACAGTGGTTATTTGTTCTGATACATGGCCCAGATTGCTGTTTACATACCTCATCATGCCCTAAATATCAATCTGAGCATATGCTGGTACAGTCAAATGATTGCTTTGCCAGGTTGTCTGTTCTTAGGTTCCTACTGTTTCTTGACGGAGAGTTACAGGTCTTAACAATTCAGTTCATATTAAAGGCTTGTACAGACCTGCTTATATTTCAGCATTTGGCGTCTACTACATTTATTTAGCTTTGTCAGCAATAGAAATTGTCTTGGGCATCCTGATCTGATCACCACTTTTTCATTACTGAAAAAAAAAGGGTTGTGTTTATAGATGCCAATTTCTGGAGCACCTGAGACTGAAACTCAACCTATAATACTCAGTTGTGCAAGTGGTTTATCCTGCCACTAGGGATTTTTAATGCAAAAGATCTATCTGCTAGAGTGGAACATTTGCAAGGTAAGTGGATGCTTATAGATTTCCCATCCTGCCATCTGTCCGTTCAAAATTAAACATTTTAACTGTTTTTTCTAGCCCTCTTGTACTTCTTGGGTGAGGAGGAGGAGGAGTTACGAAGAGACAAATGGCAAGAAAAATAAAGATTCCACAGTTACTGCTTTTTGCACTTGCCAGAATTTTTTCATCTTTTTTTAAAAAAATGTTAAGGGAAAAATGCCATTGAGGCTTACATATTGCTAAAATCAAAAGTACAAGTTAGCTTTCCATTTCATAGATATGCTAATACACTGTAAAAGAGTGAGATTCAAAGGCAAAACTCGGGTGTATTCCTGATGAGGTCACAAAAGCCTTGTTCAGATCTGTTTTGGAAATGCTATGTCTCATGCAATTGAACTGTTCTATTTTTGAATCTAAAATAATTTTTTACATTCTGTTGTCTGATTCTGAGACTAAAGGGATCTCTTAAGTCACACATTGAAGAGCAGTTTCCTAGGCAGGACCAATTTGATGTTCAGGGTAAATTCAAAAAGAGCTTCTGAGGAGACGCTTTCCAAAAGTTGAAATGAGAATATGGTCAGGTCCCAAGGCCTTCTGCATCCCTCAAATAATCTTTGGAGTGGTAATCCAATGAGAGGAAATGCTTATTAGTAGGGAATTTAAAAAGTGAAATATTTCATAATAGGCAATGAGTATGTAATCAAAGCTCAATTGCTAAGGCCCTATAGACTGTACATAGGGAATAGTTAATGGAGGAATTTGAGGTGTGGGGAGACACTTCCTTTATCAGATTGTGTTCTAAGTTTTTAAAGGCATCAACCTATCTGAACTAGGCCTGTGTGTGTCATTGCGTTCTGAGGAAAATTGATGCCATGAATTGAACGTGTATACTGTTAGCTTGCTACAGTAGTAGCCGGTTGCTCTCTTCTCAGACATACATCTTCCAAGCACTGTGCATGTCTATGTATTTTCATTTTGAGCTACGTCACTGCAGTAGCTTAAAAGAGCAATAGGAGGTTTAGCCATGCTCTGTTTCCTAATTTAGGTATTACATTTTTTTAAGCTGTGGAAGAGAAACTAGAGAGCATGCACCAATGTAATACTTCAATTTATAATTGAAGAATTTTGTTATCTCTTTGTTCCATCCTAGAATAAGTGTTAAATCTTTTCATAGTGTAAATAATGTACATGGATGTAGATTGCCATAAATACTAATATATGTTTATTAATATAGTACTAAGATTATTTATGCAAACCTACCATTGCCTCCAAAGTGTCATTCATTCAGTATTGATTGCATACTTGAAATTTGGAAGTAGACAGTTTATCCAATTTGTTGGCTAGTTGTAGTCTACCAAGAGAAGGTAAAGAGAGAACTCAAAAGTGAGGAGGACAGAGAACTGCTTGGCCCTGAAGGGGACCAGTGCTCATGTTTGCTTAACTAGAAGTACAATTCTCTGAATGTACCTTAGTGTAATGTAAGGTCTTAACTTGCACTGACAGCTTTACTCCTATTATAGCAAATATGAGTATAGCTCCTTTTCAGACCTGCTTTCTGTATCTATGGAGATAGGAAACAGGTGGGCCTAGTTTTGAGCTCACCATGTATTCTGGCAAACTTTTGAATGGAGCTTCTACATATACATATCAGTTCATTATGTCATTTAAGCATTGGTACTGTTCTGGTTTTTTTGCAATCTAGTCATAAAATGGAGAGTGCCCTAGAGAGTGCAGTCATCCCAAAGTCTTTGTTAAAGTATTGTTAGTGTACCAGAAAATGTACATTGGTCCTCTAATGTAAATGAGCGACCCTATGGATCAGCTTTGAACTGATCCAACTGGTGCTAATGGGATAAAAGAATTCCCTCGAGGCTGAAAAATACTTTGAATAGCTGCTCAGGTGCTTATCTTGCAGGACTATCAGCTTAATGGTAAATTTGCAATATACTCTTGCTCCACAAATATTCATAAGACAGCACAACTTTGAACTAGTTTAGATATTTTAACTGAAAGAACTGGCTCTCGTTTGTCAACTGGAAATCTTTAACTGTTGAATCTGGAAACAATTTTCTGGCAGAGCATAGCGATAGCCAAAGACATGGTGATCCAGTGTCCTGCCAAAGTTTGCTAATTGTTTTACTTTTAGCTATAGTGGCTTGGAAGTCTAGGAATCAAAATTTGGTGCAGCTGAGGAGCAGCTTAGTAGGGAAGATTTTGTTCTGCAGGTATTATGACCAGTGTTTCAGACTATGGTACTTGTTAAATAAACACAAAATGTACAATAGATGACCTTTGATTACTCCCAGATTATCATCTCCCTCAGTTATTTGGTTAGTACTGAACTGTGGTGGCAAAGACAAAAGAATTGTGTCCTTTGATTTTTGAACTTTAAAAATAAACTTTCAGAACAGAACTGTTAGCCAAAACCATGTGTAATTAAAAATACACTGTATGTTGAAGAATCAAAAAAAAATACTGTTCCAAAAGAATCCACGGTTGAACTTAATATTCTTAAATATGCAATTTTGAATCATTACTTTTTTATACTTCACACACTCCCCCATTAATATATAGACAAGACTGTATATTTTTTTCCATTGATTTCAGGAAAATAGCAGTATGTTGCATATTGTATTTTGTTTTAAGCTAATATACCTGAAAGAGGGAAAATATTATTAATCAAGGGGCAGACTAGTTAAAATGTTAGTTTTGATAAATGTTTTTAAATGTGTCAGTCAGGAAACTAAATTGCATCTGTAAAAACAAAATGGGGATTTGTGGACTGTTCCTTTTTTTTTAGTGAAGATTTGAACTAATATTTATCTCTTAAGACCAGTTTTCAAACTCTTACTTACAAGCTTGTGTAAAACTTTATGGACAATATGTGTAAATAGCTGTTTGCAAATGAACCTTCAGTACTTGGCATTTTGAAATAAAAATGACTTCTTAACTTTGTGGTGTTTTATGTCACATCTTGTTGTACAATTCCAAACTTAAAAGTGTTCTTTTGGGGAGCAGGACAGTAGAAGAATCCATTCTGATCCAAAATAGTTTTGCTGCAGAAATCAGCGCAGTGAATATGGATACAGTGCTACTACCTCATTTAGTATATTGTTGCTGCTCAGCTCAATTGCATCTGTTTTTCATAATTAGCTAATCATCATTATATATGAGTCAAATTGCCTGTGTTTTAATCTATCAGTTATATTTATTCATGATCTGTAACATTACATAGCATTTAATGCCAGTTTTAATGTGGGCTCTTATTTTCACTTTATATCATCTTAACTCCAAAATTCACATTTTTAAAGGTTGACAAAGGCAGCATTTACAATTTAAGAATCCCATCTCTGCACCAATATTTATCATTATTACTCCAAGCTATTATGTGATGTTGTTGTGACATCCAATGGACGTTCATGAACAGTGATTTTATACCTGTTGAGTGGAGTGTGATTTTACTTTACTGTTTAACAGCAACAAACTCTTGAAGTTTGCTGCTGATTTCATGTTCAAAAGGTGTCCTTTTTTCCCCTTCAACTATCTATTACAATGTTCAGCCAGAGGTTTAGACTGGCTTTTTTATCCCTATCAAGTCTTTCTCAAGGACCTGAGATAGTCCGATGTTTCATGTTAAATGTATATATCACAGGATGGAAGTTGTTCCAAGTAAAGCTGCCTTTTGCAATTGACTAATAGTGATTTTATCAATGACACTGATCTTCAGGTGATGCTCCAGATATTTTGGAATTATACCAATATACCTATTACTATTGGTATTACTTTTATTTTCTTTATTAGTCTTTCTACTTCTATTTGTAGGTCTTTATGTTTTGTGATTCCCCCCCCCCTTCTTCTATTCTACTGTTTTATATACACAATAGTATGAAATCACAGCTGCAAGTTCTTAAGCTGATACTGGCTTTCATATGCATTGAGCTCTTTCTAAGAACTTAGGATGTTTTAAAATATCAGTGTAGTATATGTGAAAATCAAAGCAGTGTGACCTTTGGTAATTGAACCGATGGGATTTTTGTCCACAGCTGATTTATGCCATAATCTTCCAGTTTTAATTTTCAGATTTTGATACTATGTCATCTTCTGCAATTCTTTGTCTTCTATCTTCTGGCATTACCACATCAATTATCCACATTTTCTTCTTTTCAATCACAGTTAAATCAGTTGTTATGAGCTAAGACTTTATCAGTTTGTCTTCTGAAATCTCACAATATTTTATCCTGCCCATTATGACTACTTTTTCAACTTTATGTTCTCAACAATTTTTCGTTATTGCCACATGCTAATTTTAATGGATGAGCTAGTGAATCATTTTGGCAACTGCATTATGTTGCTGGGTCCTTTTGTATCTGATACATTTTTGCCACTTATTAACCAATCACTAATGAAATATTTATGCAATATTTCATTAAGCTGTTTAGATATAATTGGATGTAAGCTGGTCAGTTATTTGAGTCAAATACCATGCAACTGATCATTTCCAGGAGATGGTTTAATCATTTTTCACTCAATTTTTAACCATTTCTGTTGTCATTAGTCTTGAGGTTCTTTTAGATATTTCCAAAACTTCCCTTTTTGTTTGGTTTTCCATTTTCAGCATTTCTATTGCCATTTATACTTCGGAAGAATCACCTCTGGTCTGATTCAACAACCAATATTGCTTAAATTGAATGATTCATACTTCATAGTGCTCAATTTTTCCAGCTATTGCTGTTATTTGTTGCTTTATGATTTCCAAAGTTTCTTTAGTTTTTCTTGTGCTAAGCCAGTACTTTTAATTAGGCTTGTGTTGATCTTTATATGCTTCCATTTTTGCTCTTTTTAAAAATTACTTGCATCTGATGTTTTACTTTGGGATTGAATATGATTTTGCATTTGATTTTATAATTTCAATACCCAGTTCTGTAACCAGCACTGCTCTACTGCAGAGAAGCTGGTTGGTCTATTGATAAATGTTCATCATTACAAGTGCCTTATTTACACCTTTCGTTATAGGTGTTTTTTTTGGGCTCTACCAGTGCTGGCAGTATTGTCTTTCTACTGTTTTTTACATATGCCATAATTTTTTCTTTTAATTCTTCTTGGCGATGGTTGATCAATTCATGGATTCTTCTAGTGGTTCTGTTATTACTTCTAAGTTATTTCTATATATCATATCAGCTTTTCCTTCGTATTTGTTAACTGAGTTTATTCTACTACTGGTTTTTTGGTCTTCCATTTTCACATTTTTTCTGATTATTATTATTCTGGTTTGCCTCACAGTGAGCCAGATGTTCAGACTAGGTTTGACATTATTGTTTACCTATTGAGTCCTTTTCAAGAACCTGGGATAGGCAGATCTGAATGTTAGTTGGTGTTACAGATATTGTCGCAGGATGTTCATGTCTACAACTTGTATCTGAGCTTGGATAGTTATTTTAAATCAAATAACTGCAAAATATTACATAGTAAAACATTTCTTATTAGTTTATAGATGAATACATTGAATTAAAATAATTTTAATACCTTTATGAAAATTTGACTTGATTTCTATAAAACAGGTAAAGTAATTTTTTATTTGAAGAATTATTGCTTCTAGACTTTCCTGAAGCCAGAATTGTTCTATAAAAGTACTGCAGAAAATTCTTACATAAACAGTTTGTAACCTAATGAAAATCTATATAAAAATAGCATCATTCACATCCTTAAATAAATTTGTTCTGCCATTCAGTTTGAGACATGTAAATGATAAATATCCATGTTTACAGAATCTACTAAAAGCTTTTCATGAAAATTACTGAAATGCCTTCAAACAATAAGTAAATGTTACATAAACTATAATACAACAAGGAGCACACAACTGAAAATTAATACATAAATATCAAGATAATTGTGTCTGAGAGAAAATGGATCAAACAATTGCAAGTTTGTATATAAATGGCAAAAAAAGAGAAAGTAGATTAATTTGTATACCTTGGTAAAATGTGTATTAAATGAATGGAGCTATTTTTTATGATGTGCAGATGTTGATAGAAAATACATGCTGTATGGAATGAATGACAGAAGAACCAAAAATGGCTGTATATGAGAATGTGCTTGTCCCCACATTGTTATTTGGAAATAAGGAAAGCTAGGAGTAACCTAACGGTAAGTTGAAATTGGGAACTGAGTACTGCAAAGTGTGTGAAGAAAAAGAATGAAAGAAAAGGTCAAAAGTTAATATATTCTGAATGTGGATTGAATGCAAAAATATGAGTAAACAATCTGGAACAACATTGGAATTGGGCTACTGTATGTAGGGCAAATTAATGAGAATTAAATTTCAAAGCAAATATAAAGGAAGAGTGCATGGGTTGAAAGGAAACAGAAGGCTGAGATCATTATTGGAGTTGAATTCCTCGAAAAGGAAAGGTGAGAAATTTAAAAACCAAAAGTCAGTAGGGGATGCTGCATATGGATTTGCTAGAAAAGTGTGAGGTAGTGAATGGTATTGGTATTGGATAGCTAACTACACTTAGCTATCTTCCTCTATTTTAGGACTGTAATTTCATTGGTTTACTTTACGAGCTTTGTATGCTCTTATTGCAAAAGGGAACAGTGTGATGGGTATGTTTGCATGCATTAAAAAATCTATTAACAACACGGAATATTAGACTGTTTATCTGGTATTTCATGATTAAAACCAATTCTATGACCTTATTTCTATAAATTATTTCTAAAATATTAATTTCTGCAAATCTTGTAATTAAGAAAACTAAGAACTAATCTTTATTCTGAAGGTTTTGGGTGTAGAGGGGTGTCATTTGTTTAGGCTGCCTCCCAGGGAGGAAAAAAACCCCAAACCCCACATTTTGGAACAATCTTCTGAAGTCATTTAGCTACCTTCACACAATTCCAGATGACGGTACCTATTTTTTTTCCTGCTCGGATGCTATATTCTAAAGCACTTTAATAAACCAAACATACGCAAATTTCCCTGATGTTTCTGTGAGCAGCATTCATTTCCTTGATTCTGGAGAAGAGTGGAGAAGCACTTTTGCACATATTATGATTCCCTGTGTACAGGACATTGCTGTTTAAAAGGTATACTTACAATCCAGTATTCTGTATGGCTACATACAGATACGGCAATGCAATTTGTAGTCTTACCTAAGATTGTGTTTTAAAAAGGGTATGTGTGGTACTTCTGCAAGTGTGCCAAGATGCAATATAATATATAGCATATTTGTATACAGAACCTTTCTTTGGACTAGATTTTATTCTAAAATGACTAGAACAGCTGTGAATACATTAAGACCTTTTGCAAAGTGGAAATCAAACTTTCCTGAAAAAAATCTTAATAACAATTTAGTCCCCATCTACTGGAAAATGAACTCACTTTAACTCTTTCTGTTAAGTTTCCTGTTTGTTATATCTAAGAAAACAGTTATTGTGGATTGATTGGAAGATAAAGATTTTAAATCAAACATGAAAAACTGCTCAATATACCAATAATTGCTTTTTACAATCCATGTATATAATGTATTCTCTATCAACTTCTTTTATTGTTTTGTAAATTACATTCCATTAGCAAAACTAAGAACATGTAGACAAGTCAGATTAATAAAGACTATGGCACAATGATTACAAAAGGGCATGTAAATTTACTTTGACAATATGAAATTTCAATTGTTCAAATTAATAAAAATTACTCTAATGGGGTTAAGAATATTTGTTATGAGAACAGAAAAACAAGCTTATTTCCTTTGAAGGTGCATTTACACTACTTTAAAAATAGGGCTCTGCTAAAAAGTCACAATGGTGCCTTTTTAATTCTCGGATTTTAGTAGCTGTAGCCATATTGACAAGAATGTGAATGTAAAATATACACTACTGGAATTTTGCTGTTTTGTTGTTCCATTTGCCAGCTAATTAATAGTACCTGACTTGCTAACCCAGCCTAATTTGAGGGGAGTGGATTTGAAGCACTGCCTTCTTCATTCAGAAACTCTGAAGATTTCTGGAAACCTTCCCTTTTTCTCAACATTTCAGTTTTATGCTGCACAACAAATGTATTTAAAGCCCAGCTGATTCTTTTTGTAACAGAATTCATGGGAAGGTAGACTTTCTCTTCAAAAATACCCTGTGCAAAATCTTTGTCTGTCATAGAGGCTTTCTGAATAATGTTAATTGGTTGCAAGATGAAGCTGTGTCTAGACTCCAGTTCTGTCAAATCGTTCCCACTAAAATCCATTTCTGAATTAACTGGCTCTTCAATCTTCAGCCATGTTTTGGCTTGGTGGCCATTTGTACTCCTTTTTGCAGGAATATCATTGCTTAATTCAAGTCTGCCATCCTTGCTTGACACTACTGTGGTCAAGGTCAGGTCTCCATAATAAGTTGGGATGATAGGTTGAGCCTCTAGGGTTGTCAACCCACTCGAACCTTCATCTATTTCAGCAGAGCTCATTTCCAGCAAGGAAAATGATGTGGATGATTCATCCAAGTCTCCACTCGTATTAACAGTGGGAGTCTCTGCTCTTTGATTTCGCTTAGAGTAACTGTTCAGCAGTGCAAAGATTCTATCTACATCCTTCAAGTAATTTCTCCAGTCATCAGAATGAATGCTGTAGTTGTTTCTCGCTTCATATAAACTTTCATTCACACTGTACAAATCCTCCAGTCCTTGCCAGCTGATACTTTCTGTAAAATTTGGGAGCCTAGCCTTCCCATCCATGCCATAAGTGTCCTCTGTTAAAAAGAAAAAAGAAACAGTAATATTTGTAATATTGGAAATCAATCATGTGCAGCTTAGCTCAGATCTGATTCAAATTGCTTTGGTTCAAATCATAATTTAATTTGGAAAGCCAAATCCGTTACATTTGACACTTCAATCTGATTTTCCAAATTGATTCAAGAATGTCTAGTTTGATTCAAAGTGATTCATAGATACAAAGTGATTCAAAATGATTCATAGATACAATTGAAAAACCAATGATTTGAATTAAATATCAATCTAATCTTTGCAAAGTCGTATTTAATAATTGCCGCCTTCTCAATTGAGTAGCACAATACAGGAAAATCCTTACATGCTCTTTTTCAGAATTTTAGTATATTGGTTGCAATGATAAAATACCAGCTCTTTTAATATTAGGCGGGGATATGTAATCAATATTTTATGCAAAGAACTCAAGTGTGACATGAGTGGGTTAATACCAGGCAGCAACATTTTCTTGCATTTGTTCATAGCAGGTCCCATTCAATATGATGAAAGTGAATTTGCTTTAGAAATTCTTCCAAAAAAAGAAAAGCATTACAGAAACATTCACATGGATTTCTTGCTGTTATAGTGATTGACATTTAGTTGCAAGATAGCCAAAGCATATGTATGAAGAGTCATTATACACTCATTTCTCTATGGCTTAATTAAACCCCAGGGAATTATAAGGAAGCTGCTTTTATTGGAGAGTACTTCTAATTTGATGTTATCAAATCTTTACAAAACATAGGGCTTATAACAAAACGCTCAAATATAGTGAAATAGTTATAAGGTAAAAGTACAGGTTCCCCTCGCACATATGTGCTAGTCGTTCCCGACTTTAGTTATATCTTTAAGCAAAGCATGTGGTTCATAACAAAAAAAACAATTTCTAAGCAGTAAATAAATAAATTGGTGAATATGTTGAACAATGCTTTTTTCCCACAGCACCTCCTGAAATTGGGGCACCACAAGGAGCTTCTGTTGAGAGGATCTTCTGAGATGAGGTTAATCTGATTGGTGGCCCTGCAGATATCTAGGGACCAAGCCATATAGAGAATTTCTCTTTTCCCTGGAGATGTGGCTATATTAAGACAAAGCAAGCATCGGCTTAACTTTTTTTTAACTTAAACAGAAACATTTTAAAAAATTAAATGCAGTAGAAGAATCACTTAAGAGTAAGTGCTGTTGTACACTTCTATAGTGTGTAAATTGTTTTACGTTTACATTGCAGATAATAAACTCTTAAGCTAATTCTTGCTTGTCTTTGTAATATTTCTGAGCTATATTAACCTAGCTTTGCTTTAAATCTGTCCAATGTCTCTGGCACAAAACTGGAAAAGCTATTGATGCCCAGCTCCAGAAAAAGAAGAATGACCACATTATATAATCCTGTACCTTTCAAATGGATTGAGCTACGATGATTGTCAATAATGAGAATATACATGGAGGAAAATGGGTTAAGACAGAAACAGCAGGCATTTTCCCACCAAAAGCACACATTTGAAAATTTCAGGGAAGTTCTCATGTAGGCCTAATAATTGATACCAAGAGTTCTTTTATCTCTGTTATTCATAATTGTTATAAAAAATACTTTTGTGGGAAGTGATAAGATGCTTCAAGATTTATCCATGTTGCCCAGTTGACTTGTCTTTTGGAAAACTTCCATAAGTTTTCAGCTCCAATCAGTAATTGGGACGGGTAAAGAGTATATTTGTTTTATATATTTTTTTAATGTAACAACAAATGGAAAAACAAATGGCATTTAACTCATAAATATTCTTATAGGCAATAGCAATATTACCAATACTCTGGGTTCATTTGGGTGCTCATGGAAATAACATCACTAAACTAGCTGATGAGGACTTATTATAGACACTAATTGCAAATATGGATGCATATACGGACTATACAGGGGAGTCACCCAGAAAGGCTTGCTTCAAGAATCTCAAAATCTGTGAACAAATGCCTTTCCTATCAAAAAGGAAGCAAATATTATACAGTAAAGACTCGGTATGCCCAAATATTTGGGGAATTGGAAAGAGAAGCAGAAATGGTTGGATTTAAAGTGTAGGTATCTGACACTGAATAATATGCAACAATTTTATCATAGGACTAACTTGTAGCTAGTAATTTTTAGGTTAATCAGTAATCTTAATCTTTGCCACTGTATGCAATGTCTAAGGAGAAGCAACAGAAGAAAGTATTACACTGAAAACCTGTCTGACTGACTAGTGATAAAAGTACTCAGCTAGATAATGACCTTAGATTTTATATTCTTAAGAAATATAGAGAAGAAAGTTTTTGGATAAAATGGTAGAGGCAGCTGGACGGAGATTTGTGTGTTAATGATTTAATCATTAGCAATATGAGATATAATCACTTTGGTATTAGTGATCAATTAAATAGCACTTTTTACAGAAAGAGGAAGGGTGCAATTCAGAAGAGGAACTTTAGAAGATAATCCAGGAAAGGACTTGGTACTAGAGAAAACATTAGAAAGAATTCAAAATGAATTAAATTTAAAAAAATGAAGGTGAAAAACAAAATCAAAATAGTATAGGACAATATGGGAAACTTCAGCCATATCAATGTTTCCAAACTTAGTATCCTCCAGACGGATCAAAAATTCCATAAATCTAAGCCAGAGGATTCTGTGGTTGTAAGACATAGTGGAAGTCCCCATGTCATTTGGACAGATCTAGAAAGTGCCAATTTGAAGACTATTACTCCAGAAAACGCTATGTTACTCAGGACAATAATTTGGTGTAGTTTGGTGTAGCAACATTGTGGACTCTTTCTGAATACAGGTACTCTCAGGTTATGACAGCAACTGAAGCAAGAACTCCATCACTAAGTAGCACTGTCATAAAGCATGAAATCATGTGACTGCATCACTCAGCGATGGCAAGGTTGCCATTGTTGAACAAACATTACATGGATCATTAATCAAGGACATCTCATGCTCATGACTTTCCCGGTTGACTTTGCTTGTGGGAAGCTGGCAGAGAATGTCAGAAATCCCAAATTAGGTCACCAGGGGGATGTTGCAATGGCCGGAACTCTGACTCTCCATCCTTATTCAGCCCCATCATAGACCTGAGTGGTCCCTGAACAATGTACCTATACCAAGAAGAGGAGCACACTTGTGTATATGTATGCTTATAGGTGTGCCTGTACCTATAGATCCTAGAAGGC
The DNA here is from genome assembly GCA_032468215.1 of Stegonotus admiraltiensis. Lineage (NCBI taxonomy): Eukaryota > Metazoa > Chordata > Lepidosauria > Squamata > Colubridae > Stegonotus > Stegonotus admiraltiensis. Next base: position 11,163 of record JANHZT010009490.1, on the reverse strand, counting down.
ATATCCCAAAAAGAAAAAAAAGTATATTAATTGTATCACAAATAATTACAATTAGACACTTATAAAGGAAGGTACACCATTTGCAAACTTAAATGAGGCCCATCTGCATATACCAACCATTTCCCCAAAAATACTTCTCTCACACAGATGACCATACATGCTCCTTCCTTTTTCCAAAAGAAACCGCAGCAAAGAAAAGGGAATGGAGATGGGATGACTGGAAAGTGTAACTGCACATGGAAAGGGAAGGAAAGAGACAAGGGGTGACAAACCATGTAGAAAAGGAAAGAGGTAACTGGGAGCAACAGGCAGAAACGCTTGGTTTCTGTGTTGCCAACAGATTGAATTTACCAGACAAACAGCCCTCTCAAGCCCCACCTAATCTTCAGTGCTAATTCTACAACATTTAAAAGGCTTAATGCTAATCCCTTTGTTTTCAACAACATTTCCTGCCTTATCAGGGAATGCAAGACAGTTTAAACCTTTCTATCATTAGCCTCCCAATTCATGACCAGTTGACCAAGAAGTTGACTTATTGATTTTATTTTAAATGATAAGCTTTGGTGAATAACTTGCTTATTTTAGTTTCTTATTGATTAAAACCGTGGCTCAATTTGATCTGAAGGCAAGTTGATACTGGCCCTCAATCACCTCTGGCTTAGCCTGAGGCAATCTGATCTTTGGTGAAGATCATCACTGAGCCATCAATTTGAAGTGTGTAAAGACTGGTAATTGTTGCCACCAATATCACAGTAAGCAGAGGCAACTTGAAGCAGTTTGACAGAGTAACAATCCTTGTGAAATTAAGGAGAAGGAGATTGTAAATGCCAAAAGTGAAACAATGTAAATGATTATTTTCTATTTGACTCTAAATAAGTAACAAAGCCCAACCTCTTACTGAAGTTCTGCAAAACAATCCAATAATCCTAAAAGTTACTCTTCTTTGAAAATTGATTTAATAATTATTATCTCATAGCATTCTATATCATCTGGGTCAGGGGTGAAATGCTACTGGTTCGCTCCGGTTCGGGCCAACCAGTAGTTAGCTACTGGTTCAATTGAACTGGCAGTTTAAAAAGCTGTCGGTTCCTCCAAACCGGTATTTCTGATGATCAGCTGGGCAGTGGGGTTTAGCTTTGCTAGAAAGCAGGAAATCCTGCTTTCTAGTGAAGCTAAATTGCATGCCACAGCTGATCCCCCCCCTTCTACTTACCTTCCCAAGCCTCCTTTTGGCACATAATGCGCATCCGCAGAGTGCACATTTGGTGTGCACAGTGCATGCACACGCAGCACACGTTTGGCACGCACTGTGCAAGCACACACAGCACATGTTTGATGCGTATGCACGGCCAGCAAACCGGTATCAAACCGGTTCGGATTTCACCACTGATCTGGGTGCTGATCCAGTCCACATTGGCTTAACTTCAACAGCTTTATAACATCAGTTTTACTGGTGCAGAATTACATAACCCTTTTTTGCATTTTATTTGGGAAATGTGCATAAATGTCTTATACACCAGGTCGCCATCTTGCAAGCTGATAATCAGTTTTATAAAACATCAAGTTCTACAGGAGAAAAAGTGAACAAGTATCCAATCACGTTCTATAGGAGAAAAAGTGAACAAGTATCCATTCAAATATATGAACATCTACATACAATGTAAGCTCAATTGATTTTGCTTTGCTGTGCAAAGGTAAACGTATTTAAGCATCCTCTTTCGGGCATCATGACCTACAATACATACAACAGTACAAGGATGTATTCTTCATTCCAGGTTGCCTAAACACATGGAGATGCCTGATGCCCACAGAGAGTGATATGTAAATGTTCTAGATCAGGGCTGTCAAATTCCCGGCCCATGGGCCGGATGCGTCACACACTGGCCACGCCCACACCCAGTTTGGCTATGGGGGAAACAGTCCTGATATGTCACATGACGCTGCCGTGACAATGTGAGTTTGACACCCGTTCTAGATGGAAAGACAGATGTGGGTGGATTGGTGAATAAATGGCTGAGCATTCTTTCTGCACTATACCTTCTCTCCCTTCCTCTGCTTAAATATGAGGATGAGAGTGAATTTCCTAAGGTGGAATAAAATAAAATGAAATTTTGATGTAAAAATATTAAATGTCATGTGAAAATGTAAACACCAGTGGTTTCATGAACAGCATTAGCGCTTGCATGCAGCAAAAGCTATGTGATGTGCAGCAGGCAAAGTAGAGGCATTAGTTGAAATGGACCAGGTCATGCAATTATTTGGAAAGAAGCTGCTGAGGAGAATAATAAAGTGTGGATACCTGTGTGGATCATAGCTTCCTCCATCTTTATTTCCTGATATAGGAAAATACAAGAGTAACTTTTGTTAGTGTTTAGATTTGGTAAAATCATTCACAACGTAGCTTTCCATGCACAGCATCTAATTCCTAATAATAATTTTATGGGGTTATAATCAAGTAAAGAAGCAATCCAACAAAGATACCTGAGTAAGGTATGTTCTGAAATAACTGAAATGGGACAAAAAGATGATTAAGTTACAAGAAAAGGGAAATGTTTATTGTAAAAGAAACCATTAAAAAATGGGAGATAAATCTCCAAGGAACAACCCCACGGTTTCTAATTATATTACAGATGATAAAAGAATGGACATCTTGCCCCTTTGGGAGGAAGTGAGAGCTGACTCAGCTATGCACGTCTGTAATAGGAGTTGATGATGTTGTGCATGGCTGATGCCAATTCAATTTCCTTTCTCCTATTGGCAAGTTCAGGTTGCTATTGCTATGGGGTTGAAACCCTCCTGGTGGTCACTGCAACTTCATCAGGACATCTGATGGGCCTATTTGCTAAGAATCCCATCCAACCCTACTGCATTCCTTCTTTGACTGAGGGCTTTTCTGTATAGTTCTGTACAGAATTCGGTGCAAATAAATTTGTTTAATAAGTAAAAGTAAATTCTACTAACCATAGGTGGAAAATATTTTAGTAGTTGTATCAACAGTGTTTGAAAGCACATCACATTCAACTCATCCCCATCACAACACAGAGGCTGCCTGCTTTCCTGCTGTGCTTCAAAAGGAGTGTTTTCCAACTTATTCTAGTGCAACCTGGTAATGCTGTTTGAGGTGCTGTGTTTGATCTAGGTCCATGCTGGTGAACCTATGGCACATGTGCCAGAGGTGGCACACAGGGGCCTCTCTGCTGGAATGTGTGCCGTTGCCGCAGGTCAGATCTCTGTGGCGTTTCTTTCGTGAACGTCTGTTTCCCTGTAAATGACGAAAGAGAAGCTCACGAAAGAAAAAGATCTTGCCGTGCTGCCGGTGTTGGGGTACCCTGCCTCCTGCTGGCCAGCTGGTCTTCAGGTCTCTGCTGCACATGCATGCATGTCTGCCCATGCGCATGTCCATGCATGTGCACCTTTTAGTTTGGGCATGCGTGCGCAGTTTGGGCACTAGGTGTCTCAAAGATTCGCTATCACTGCTCTAAGATATGTAAAAAGGGGCAAGTTTCAGGCTTTCTCCATCCCCAGTAGATTTCCTAGTCACCAAAAAGCTCTAAAACCAGCTAAAGAGAATATTTTAATTGACAATACAGAGGATATGCAACATCAAACTAACATTAAGGAACACATATTAAGGTCTCATAATCTAACCATCTTAATGGTTATTTGTATAATAAAAACATGACCACTGTAGGTCATTTATTTTTATTTTATCATACTCTTATCTCAAATTCCCAAAGGATTTTTGGAGAAAATAACCTAGCTTAATATTTATTTATTTATTTATTTATTTATTTATTTATTTAATTAATTAATTAATTAATTTCTATACCGCCCTTCTCCTGCAGGACTCAGGGCAGTGTACAGCCAACAATAAAAACATATAATATAAAAGTTAAAACGATTTAAAACTAATTAAATGTTTTTTTGGCTAAA
>JANHZT010009489.1:16727-36148 GCA_032468215.1 Stegonotus admiraltiensis | reverse complement strand
ACAGACACACAGACACACAGACATATACTGTTATCAGTTTTTTAAAAATCCCAATATAACATCTTATATGAGATGGGGTGGGGTCAGTAGAAATATCTAGAAGATTGATGAATTGTGGAGCATAGAACCAATTTGTGATAGCATTTAACCTCTTGCCCTCAATTTAGAACCTATAAGACAGTAAATGAATTCCAATAAGTCAATAAACTACGGTAATCAGAGATGTAAATTTAATGACTGAACCTTTCCCCGAGTTGTTCTGCTTATTTTCAAGTGAAAAGGAAAAAAGAGTTAAAATATAAGACCCCTGAAATGATACAGAACAACTGTAGCAGTTTGTTCATCTGTTCCTTGTGTATGATGGTCCTGCAGGTCACCCTACTTTAAAATTGGTCTGTTAAGATTCAGCAGGTCCAGCTGCAGGTATAACAAATTGGCAGGAATCATCCAATTTCTTAAGAAAGTATTTACAAAATAAAAGGTTTGACTAGCAATTTGCATTTATGAGCTCTTTTTACTCATTTAATATAGAAGACTACTTGTGGTTTCTCTGTTTAAACTGAATGCTAATTTTTTTTAGAAAAAGAAAAAGCAGTGATATGTTTCTCCTCTCATCTGTCTGGCTCACACAACAGAGAAATAAGTGCAGTGGAGAGATTTTTATCTCACTATGTATTTGTTTTATCAATCCCACCTTTCATTCATGAGCATAAGAAAAAAAAAGACAATCAACAAAACTCTTTGCTCTTTTTGGTTTCAAATAATCAGCTTGCTACTCATCCACCTAAAATTCATGAAGAATTTGCTTCAATATTACTGTGCCATCCAGAGTGCCCTCAACTTACATTGTAATGGACTCAATGTGGTAAAGGGCCTATATGTTGTCCATCATCATTGGTATGAATATATACATGCTGTTATTCTAAGCTACAGTTTCCCACATCCTTATTGAAATCATCCTGTAATGTGAAAATGTGTTATGACTCCCAGGGAAATTATTTACATGTATTTGATATCACCTGACATTTAGGAAATAATATAGTCTTGACATTGCTTCAGTAATGGGTGCCTATTCTATCATTAGCCTTTTGTTGAATTGCTTTAAGAAATCCTAGATAGCAGGTAAATAGTTAATATTCCAGAATTATTTAATGGTGATTAGTATTTTGCTATTTTTCAACATTCTGATGAAAGTTGGCGATAGAGTATCTGATAAAATTGTACCTGTTCAAAAAATCTAGATGAGCATATATTTGCAAAGGGGGGAGGCTGTCTCTGAAAAATACTTGGGATTTAAGCTCTTTTTCTCTTTTTATTATGCCCTGTTGCAACTAGCTATCTCCTTTGAGATATTCAAGTTCAAAATTGTTAGGAAAATAGTTTTGGCCAGTAAGTTGTTTTTTTAATCTTTGTCTGGGCTAAACATTATCAGTGAAGGTTATCACATTATTTTAAAAAACTACCTGTCACTGATCTAGGATTTCCATAAGTATACAAATTTTCTCTCCATATATTTTCTGAACAGCATAGAATAAGAAGGCAAAATTGTTCTAATGGAGATCATACTGTCTGCCAGAAATATTCAATAAGGTAATATTTAGTTTGTTGGTTTTATTTGGAAATCCTTTCATTTTTACATTACAACAGTAATTTTCAGAGTCTATTCCACATATTGTACTATGCCATTGTAAATTCACATTTCTTGGAATTTCATAAAATGTATTATATTCTATGTAAACCACCCTCTGAGAGAGAGAGAGAGAGAGAGAGAGAGAGACAGACAGACAGACAGACAGACAGACAGACACTCTCTCTCTCTCTGAAGAAGCATTTTTATGTAATATCCAATACGTTTTGTTGTTATCTTTTATGGTAGGAAGGAGCGTGAGAATACATGCTTCTCACGTTTAGGTACCGTATATGGTTGGGGCTTTTTCTTCCAAACTACAGATAGTCCTCAACTTACAACAGTCCATTTAATGACCATTCAAAGTGACAACAGTACTGGAAAAAAAAGTGATTTATCATCACCATTTTTCACACTTATGACTGTTGCAGCATTATCATAGTCACATGATCAAAATCCAAACGCTTGGCCACTGACTCATATTCATGATGGTTGCAGTGTCCTGAGGTCATGTGACCACTTCTTGCGACCTTCTGACAAGCAAATGGGGAAGCCAGGTTCTCTTAACAGCTGTGCTACTAACTTAACAACTGCAGTGATTCACTTAACTGTGACAAAGGTTGTAAAATGGGGCAATACTCACTTAAATGTTTCATTTACCAACATATATTTTGGACTCAATTGTAGTCATAAATTGAGGATTACCTGTATTTCTCCCTATAATTGCATAGTTCAGACAAGCCTTAGTCTCAAGTAGAGGACCACTTGGAAAAATTAAACAAGAGCAATACGTCCTTTGAATAAAGAAAGCCAGACAAGGCACCTTATGGCAGATCTATGCAAGTGAAGAAGGTCCAAATTAAGTCAGAGGGAGTATAAAAAGAATAAAAACATCAACAGTGTTATTTTAATATATGCAAAAGCACATTATTGTGCTTTATAAACAGATCCTAGCAATACATGGGAGCTATTTTCCACCACAGTATTCTTCAGCATTGGTCACAAGGGGGGCTTGCATACACAACATTATTTATAAATTGTGCCCTAAACTAAGTCTATTAAAACTCTGAATTTCCTCACACATACACACGTTTATTTTGTTTAAACGGTGCCTTGATAATTGCAGAAAGGCATGGCTGAGCACACAGCAGGAATGATGGATCCTCTAGAGAAGAACATATTTCTGAACACACCTGAGGTAACCCTCCCTCAGCAGGGCTCTGATGTAGCTTTGTTTAATTAGTGGGAACCATTTACTTCTTATTGCTCCCAATGCTGCATTTTAGGCTGCCTTGCCCTGAGATTTCAGGGGCTAAATTTTAATTTCAGCACAAATTAGAGACTGCCAAAATCTGTCACTCTTCCATCCCTGTATGCACAAGGAGGTAGTTGTCTCGATGGGAAGGAACTGAAAATAGGGTTGGTTGCCTAGAAACTGGATTATCATCTTGTAAAATAGAACTTTGGGCCTGTTGATCCAGTAAACCTGAACCACAACTAGGATAAAAGCTTGTTGCCAGATGTGTTCTCTTTCCAATACACAGAAGGTAATTGCTCAATCTCAGGGGTGTTAGGCAAAAAACCCAATTTAAAAGACACTTAGATGCCAAAATACAGGCGCTTGTAGCGTTAAACACAGTTTGCCTTACCAAGGGCCTTTATTTTAGTGTGGTATTTTCATTGTCACTATTTGGCAGTAATGCAAGCTTGGTTTGGAACAGAAGCGATCCAGATACAAACAGCAAAGAAAGGCTGATGTCAGGAACTGGTTGATCTTCACTCATCTACCTTTTCTGGTTAGTTAGTGAATAGGATATAAATAACATAAATAAGATGCATTGACATATTAATACTTAATAAATTAAGGGCAACTCTACCATTTGATCAAATAAGATGGCAACAGATGCTGGGTGATATGAAAGAGCCATTTTACCAGACATTTTTCTTTACTGAGATCCAACTATCAATTAAGTCAGCATCCATAAGTGGAAAAGAATGGGGAAGTCCAAAATGTCTTGGACTTCCCCCTCTACCCCTCCATCCCCAAGGCTTATTCGAACGAGCCATATTACTGACCCTCTGAAGATTGATTCCTCCTTTACACAAGATAGTCTGCATGGGAGATTTTCTTCTGTAATCCTTGAAAAGCATTACTCCCCTGCAGAATCATTATTGGTCCAGTTTCTGCCTGCCTTAGCCATGTATTCTTCTACAAGGAAAAGATGTCAGCCAGTAAAGGATAAACTTGAAGCTAGGGCAGAGGCGTCAAATTCGCATCATCACCATGTCATCACATGACATATTGAGGTTTTTTCCCGTTCGCTAAACCGGGCGTGGGCATGGCCAGCATATGACACATCCAGCCCGCGGGCTGCGAGTTTGACAGCCCTGAGCTAGGGCAAGTAGGGTCTCTGGAAGAACCATAGTGATTGGGTGCAATCCTTCATTGATACATCTGTGTAGGTATCATTTTATTTTCATCCACTTATCTTTAGCCTGTATAAAAATGGATTTTTAAAAACCTCAATCTCGAATACTAGGATTTCCTGGTGGTCTCCCATCAAAGTCAAACTGGTCTGACTTTGGACAATCACCCCGGGTTTACCAGCTGCTACTGAGCATTGTAAATGGAATTAAAATTTCCGGGTTGAAAATGTTCTTTTCTCAATTTGTTTCCAAGGACCCAGTATGCCATTGTTTTATAGCCTGTGTGCAGAGTACACATGTGCAGAGTACACATGGAAGAAATCTGTTTTACAAGTCTTCTATTTCTAGCCTATTCCATTCAATAATGCCACCAAAGAATGGAAGTACTTTATTCAAAGAAGCATAGTAAAGCTGTACCTGAATTAGAATTCTACTACTTTCACCCGCATTCCAACAAAAAGCATGCATGTTAAGAATGGTTATGAAAGCTTCTAGGGATCCTTACAGAGAACTACTATCTTATAGTAATTCTCACATGAGTCTCACTTTGGACTCTCCACACCTTTGCAATACAAAATGCACACTTGCTCTCTTTCCAGGCACAGCTGCTCACCAAATGATTCCCAACAGCTTCCTGTTCCTTTCATTCCCCAGAGACCCACATTATCAGCACATTACCAGGCCCAAAGGTGGAAACAAGGGAATGGAACTAGTCAGGGGAGAAAAGGGAAAAGGGGGAAACAAAATGAAAAATTCACAGCAGCTGGTCAGTGAGACTCGATTTTCAACTCTAATCTCAGCTTGCACAGTAAATGGGGGAGAAACACCACAATTTGCATTACAAGGCCAAGAGAATTGAATGTTGGCAAATCAATTCTGCAAGAAGAGATAAAGCCAGAATATAACTCATGTATTAGTAGAAAGGTAGAAATTCAATTCCCATAATGTCAGATGATATTGATTAAAACTGACACTTTTTAAAATCCTTATGCCCCTTGAAGTTCCGAAACAAGTTAGTTTTATAAAGACATAGATGCCCTACATGTATGTAAGTATACTTCACTGTGTGATAATAATGTATCCACAATCTCTCAACAATATAGTACTTGGGTCTTAGAAAAGGTAATCCAATTTATGGGCACTAAAATAAATAACCCTTCAGAAGCAAGAATGTCCATTTATCAATAAAGGAGTGTTTAAAAACAGTACAACTTGGATAGAATGTTTTAAATTGAGTACTTTCAAAACCCAGTTTCTCTTCATCTATTTACCTCACCAGCTGCAATTAAAGTTCCATTCTAATTATTAACCGTAAAAATTCATTAACAATGATCTATTATTGCCTCCTAGTAGCGACTTTTAACCGCCATGCTATTTAAAAACAGTAAATAGTATACATTTAAAAATGGTATACATTTAAATAAAAACTACAGTTTATATTCCTCCTCCTTTTTCTTTCTATCAAATTATCCCTTAAGTTCTTGTCCTCAACTTCACATTGCATCTGAATTTAATAAGCTTCCTCATCAATGCTGAATTTAATAAGCTAGAAGTTATTCTAAAAACGTGCACCTGTTTTCTGTAATTAAAGCACTCCTTTTCATCTTCTGAGACTTCCCCTCCAATTTAATTATCTCATTAAACAACAAGTCAGGATTTTCTTAATAGAAAATATTACATCAGAATCAAATTTGCTGATTTGACAAAGTAGGCTTGTTAATATCCTAGAAAAATAAGCTGATTATCATAAAGAAAGCAAGAAGCATTTGAGTGTAATTGCACAATAATGGAAGGTTTACAGCATTAAGGCTTACCAATAAGGAAAATATTGAATCCTTAGAATTCAGAATAAAGTAATTAAGATGTTGTTTTAATACATAATTATAAGCACTGAAAATCACTTGAATGTGTAGCAAAGAATTGAAAACAAATAAACCACCCATAGTTAAAAGAACAGAGTAAATAAATTCATTATTAAATAAGAAAATAGAAATGACAATAAATTAATGATTTGCAAAATAGCTCAGTTTTCAACTTTCAAAAATAATAAGGGTAAGTCTGGCTGCAATATACTCTGCTCCCCACACCCATTGTGAATGTGGAACATTATCAAGAATTTCTTCTGTGACTGAACAGGTTGATTATAATGTTTTTATAAACACAAAGTCATTGTGTTTTATGTTTTGCATTTTGTGCAATCCCAACTGCCTTGAGAAGCAGCCCCATGTTGCATATATTGGTAATCATTCAAGCAAATGATAATGAGGACATGATACACTGTTGGAAGATCCTCCCACTGCAGGGAGAGCCACAACCGATGTACCAGCTGAACATGAACAAAGACTCCCAAGCCAACCTCAACTTGATTATCAGTAGCCATGACTCTAGAAAGATCCCCAACTCATACTCTTCAAACAAATAAATAAATGGGCATTTGACCATTGGAAACGTACCACTGGATCAATACTCTGGATGCAGTGGACCAGTTTGCAAGAACTGGTATTAAAACCGGTGGGAGGCTCCGCCCACTGACCCGGACGTCATCATAGGTGATCTGTGCATGCAATGCGAACCAGTAGTAAAGGTAAGTAGAACCCACCCCTGTCTGGATGTGGATATGCCTTAGAAGTATCAACATCCAGTAGAATATTCTGAATTTAGAACAGTGTTTCCACTAACGGAATGGGGCAGGCCAAATCCAATATTGTATCTCAATAGTTCTTCAAAATAAAAATTTGTAGCTAAACAGATCCTTCTCATTTGAGCCTTTCTGTTTCAATCATAACCTTACTGAAATGAAAATTAATATCTCATTATTATATGTTATTTCTATGCTGTTTAAAAGGTAGGTTAAGATAATAATAATTAAAAGTTTATGTATTTCACTACATTTTTACAAATTGTGTGGCAAGCAATTTTATGTAAAAAGTTTGGGCCATTGGGATTTAACAAAGGAGAAATAAGTAATCTAAGGATATCTATGGAGATTCTCAATCATCCAAGTCATGTTTGTCCCAAAGTTACTTTTACAAAAGGCAACTTTCTTGGTTTTTTTCTTTGAAAATGTTTTGCTTCTCAACCAAGAAGCTTTTTCAACCATTCTTTGGATAAGAAGTAAAACATTTTCAAAGAAAAACCCAAGAAAGTCCAGTTGCTTTTTGGAAAAGCACCTTTGGGATAGTCTAAATATACGTACAAAGCTTGAATTTGTGTAGCTAGGCAGCAAGCATTTCATATATCAAGGAGTTAATACAGAGCACAGCTGGGGAAAAGTTTTTGCCTCCACGTGGATAATACTCCAGGGAAATAATGTTTGGAAAACGATGCTATAAACAACAGAACTCCTAAATACTGCGAGCTGTTACTAACATTTTCAAAGATTAAATTGCAACTACCATTTTTTAAAAATAAAAGTTACATTTGACACCACAATGAATAATATAAAATATTTAACCAGTGCTTTTTAAAACGTTTTAAAAAGCTTTTATTATTCAGGTTATTATCAGTATAGTAATGAAACAGAATGCTTTATCTTTAGACAATGTTAATGTAATAAGTTATCTACTTTAGACAATGCTAATGTAATAAGTTATCTACTATAGCTAATGTGACCATAATATGAAATTAGTATAAAATAAAAAATATGATCTTTTCCAGAGCTAAAGGCTCTCCAAATTTTGCTTCCAAATTTAGATCTTTTGTGTTTAGTTACAGAACACTATAATTCTGCATCCTGTTCTGGCCCGCCAGCAGCCTTTGGAGCTGGCAGCAGAGTCGGATAGTGAGGAGGCTGGGGAGGAACCTGGGCTAATCCTGGAGTCTAGGGAAGGCTTGGACAAAGGCTCTGTGTCGGAGGCAGAGAAAGGGCCATCTGGGAGGTATGTGCTGCCTCCGGAGCCTCCAGAGTCAGACCTCAGTGAAGCAGAGGAACAGGGGGAGTCTGTTCCCAGTGAGCTCACGAGCAGAGCTGCCAGAAGGCAAGAACAGTTAAAACAAAAGGGACGACTCAGGAGTAGGGCTTGGAGATGATTGACCCCTCCCATAAGATGTTGTTAATTCTGTGCAGTTTAAAATCTGAAGCGCTGTTTGATTCTGGGCTCCGTGTGGCCAATTAGGTCTTTGGCAGCGTGTCAAGGGAGATAAAGGTGGGTGATTATCAGCCTTATCCCGAAGGACTCTTTACAACTATTTGGAACTCATCTGTGAATGAACAGAATTCACAGCTGTTAAAATAAAACAGGTTTTTGGGAGTACTCGTGTGTTTTACTGACTCAGGAAGTCTAGGTCAGAACACAGCCCAGAATATAATTGAATTATAAAGCTTTATATTTCATGCTATCTAGTCTTTTAGACCGCATGAATTTTGTATGATCTTGATTTTCCTTGTTTTATTTTTTTCCTAAAAGAATATTTAATGTAAGTCTGTGGACAGAAAGTATTAGGCATTTTAACATAGACATGTTTATATAACCTTCCTAAATACAGTGCCAAGAAAGGAATGAATATTCTAGATGAGATCTAACTATCACAGCATAGAGAGGAACAGTCTCTAGATTAAGCTGAGATTCAATTTTTTTCTTTTGCACCTTTTTTCTTGGTTCATCTTGTGATCTACAAAGACACCCAAATCATTTTCATTCATATGCAGCATGATCTATCGGATTATCATACTTTCTAATCTCTCATTAAAGTCATTTATAAAGATATTGGAATACCACAGGGTATAGGGCCTAGAAGAGAGTTCTGTGCTATGTTTCTCCTCCCTAGCTTGATGCAGGTCTACTGAATCACAGCAATTCTTCACGACTCTTCAATCACCTCTGTATTCATCTAATAGCAATATAGCCCAGCTGAAATTTCATTGTCTCCTTTACTACTATCACATTGCAGATGTTTCTAAACTGAATACTTTCATGAAGTCACAGTACATTATGCATACAGTCTCACAATCAACTAAACTGGCTTATCTACAAAAGGGGGGCAAAAAGTTGATTAACATGGTTCATAAATAATAAATACATGTTGGTTCCTATCATTCAGCAGCTCTTTCCTATTGATTACAGTCAAATCTAGAAGAGATTATCTCTCTTGTGCTTCCCCCCCCCCGACTTTTGAAAAATAAAACAGTCAGCAAGACCACTAAGAAATATTGGGGGCCTTGCAATCTTGGCACTGTGGATTTTCAAGAGCTGTCCCACATTTACCCTGATTCTCCTGTGACAAAATTCTGTAATCTATTCCAGTTCATCTGCCGGACATGTTGGTCTGAGAATGGGACAACTTGCCACAGCCAACTTGTAGCGGGCAAATTCACTACAGCCAGCTTGCTGCAAGACAACTCATTGTGGGACAATTTAACAATTCTATTTAATTTAAACTAAATAAAAATTATTTTAATTTTTGCCATTCACATTTCATTCTGTCCCTCCTTTTGCATCCTTTCTTTAATGATTCTATTCTACCATTTATTTGATATTAGTGTAACTCTTGTCCCACATCTAGTTGTCCTGTGGTGAGATGGCCATGGTGAGTTGTCCTACAGTGAGTGGGCTGTGGCAAGTTGGCTATGGCAGGTTGGTCATGGTGAGCTGGCTGCGATGAATTGTCATAGTCTGTTGGTCTGAATCATCTGTATCACTACAATATTATCTCTGTTCTTTCTACTTTCTTCTATCTTTATTCAAATGTCCTTTTGTATTTGTTTGTTTGTTTGTTTGACTTATATACCGCCCTTCTCCGAAAGGACTCAGGGCGGTGAACAGGTAGAAAAAAGTATCATACAAATATTACAATCACTTGAAGGATGACTTAAATAATTATGTCTCGTAAATTGGAAGCATCATCAATTGAATTAGTTAATTCAGTTTGAAAATATAGAGAGAAGGAATTTAGGCCAGCCCTGCTAGGTGAAATAGATGGGTCTTAAGGGCCCGGCGAAAGGTCCAAAGGTCCGGGATTATGCGTATATTAAGATCCAGTTTCTCATACTGTAGTCTGTGCATTTGTGTAGGACACTAAGATAGGACATATCTTATTCCTTCCTAATTATATGCAGTTTTTTTTTCTTTTTGGGTTGCTGGATTTCTTTTCTGCATCCGAAGCTTCCGAAGCTTTCTCAACCAGGTCAGAAGTAAGCAATGCTCCAATCATCAGCATTCAGTCAACAGTCACTTTCCCTCCTAGATTCTTATTCCTTCTGTTACCTTTTCTGTCTCCTCAGTTGAACTCTGCCAATGTGTTCACTCATCAACCTTGGATCACACTTCTTCTGCCAGTAACTGACACCAGAGGAAACATTTCCCACCTGCTCCCTTCATTCCCGCTACTTCATGAGGAGACAGAACCCTCATTCTGCTTCACTGCCAAAGTAGAGTAGGAGTAGAAAGAGCAGTGAGTGCTTCTTTAACCAAGTCTACTTATCTATCATGGTTCCCACATGCATAACAGCACTTCAGTGCTCCTATAGCTAAGAACCCTATACTGTATATATTAAAAAATCAACAGAAAGGATCTAGACCCAGTTTGGTCTAGTGGATAAGGTACCAGGCTAGAAAGTTTTAGTCCCACCTTAGTCATGAAAGCCAGCTGGGTGATTTTGGGCCAGTCATTCTCACTCAGCCCACCTTAATCTTGCAGGATTGTTGTTGTGGGGAAAGTAGGAGGAGGAAAGTATATTAGATATGTTTGCCACCTTGAATTATGTGTAGAAATAATAAAGGTGGGATACAAACAAACAAGCAAGCAGTAGCCATTGCAAATTGCTGAGAATCACCAAGCCATTAAGCTGAATCCAGAATTTGTATTTTCCTTTGATTGAAACCCAATGTCAACTCTGAATCGAAGCTGGCTGAAGCCATCTTGTGCTGCTTCACAGTTGCCATGCACTATGAGGGAGGATGAGGGGAAAATAGCTAGACTGTCTCATAGACAAAATAAGGAGTTCTCCTGTGGGAACCTAAGTCATCCCAACAGGTGGCAGTAGGAGGAGGAGTGGAAGTGATTGAGGGAGCCTGCCAACTGCTTGATTGGACAATGTAACCTGTGACACCTGGGAAGGGAAACTTTTGCTCATTTAATTATATGGTAACTGTGGGAAACTTTTAGAGTTGGTTTTCACTAGCTGTGCCGATCCAATGTGTCCAATGTACATGTTCTCTGAGGAACGTTCCTGTCTTGGAGTTCTGATTTCTTTGGATGCATTACTCAGAATGCTGACACCCAGCACCCACATTTCTTATGTCTTCCTCGGTAATGATAATCAGTCCTTTGTTTCCAACACTCACTAGTAAGTGGCATTTTTTTTTGCTTATCTTCGATTCACTCTGCTTTGGGAATTTCTGGTTATTAGCCAGTTCCCCCAAAGAGGCTTACAAGAAATATAATCAATTATAATAAGAGTATGTTAAGAGTAAGAATACAATAAGAATTAAATATTAAGCATTTCATAAAATAAAGTATAAAACACAACAAGAATAAAAAGATTACTTTAAAAGAAATAAATTTCTAGAATTTTCCCACAGAGCATTTGGCAGTAATTGCTTTGTGGGGGAAGAAAAAGAAAGCATCCTGCTGAGCAGATCTCTGTAGGGCTGGCTGTTGCCTGCCACCTTCCCTTTATAGGAAAATTTATTTCCTATAACTACATGAGTATGCCACCCATTTCCTTTCAATTTAAAGGCTTATTCTTATATCATTGCCGAAAACTCCTATTTATTATCAGGAATAGGAATGGTAAAGTTTTGTGAATTTATTTCACTAAAGGTTTATGCCTTAATAAAATTAATAGTCCCGCAAATGATGTAATATCCATGTCTATGGGTGATTTGCTTTTCTTGAAACTAGGGTGTCCAACTTGACACTTTCCTGTTCTTGGAAGTGCAGTTACTGCTCTGAAGGGCATGAAATTAGGGAAGACTGACCTTGATGGTTTTATGCATATCCATGGTCTAATTCATGGTTACACACAAGTGGATCTCCAAATGAACTGACTTAGATATTGGAAATCTTGATGAATGATACAGAAGCAATTTATCAATGCCCTTCCCATTTACATGTTGTGAACTGTTTACACTGGACTGCACCAAAAGCTGAGTTAGCACACACCTTTTTCATCAAAGGTGAAAAGTTACTTTCCATAGAAAAATCCTTGAATTGTTATAATGGGCTATCACATCAGGGTAGGGAACCTGACCATAGCTTCATTCATGTATAACATGCCAGGCAAGTATGCCAGGATTTTTGACCTCCTGGGATGGTGGAGACTGAAGAAATACTTCCTTCAACTAAACATAATTATGAATTGCTCTTATGCAACACCAGATCATTAGATGATTGTCTCCTTCTAGCTAACATTATAGCCAACAACGAAAAGAAACACGAATCTCACTATGTAATAACATTTCATAGATAAATGTATCCAAAAACAACATGAGATGTGCCAAATTTAGCCCAATTCTTTTATAACTAGGCACCCCATTAGTTAGAAATAGGCCTTTCCCCAAAGTCATAAAGAACAAGAGTTACAAGTCAAACTGATAGGCAAGAGGAAATAAAGCATCAAGTCACCCAAACCTCCAATTATTTTTGCACGTCTGATTTTCTCTAGACTAGAACAGTGAATTCATTGTATAAGCCAAAAGAAATACCACAACAATGAACACATCTCAACATTTTGTGCATTTTCTTCCTTACTGGTAGGTATGGTATATTTCTATTAAAACATTACAAAACCCCTTGAAAGCTCTCTCCGCCTCTCATGTTGTTTTTGGACATATTTATCTATGACATGTTATCACATTGTGAGATTCCTGTTTATTTTCATTATGGGCCATAACGTTAGCTAGAATGAGAAAATCATCTAAGGACCTTGTATTGAGTAACAGAAAAACAGAGAAAATGACTAGGTTATTATTTATTTTTACTGCCTGGGAAGAAGAATTTCTTGTGGGATTTTCTGGATCAGATGTCCAAATAATTTGGCTTAGTATTCTGCATTATGGTGATAGGAAATATTTGCTGTTCTCTATCAGACATCAAAGTCTTTTGAGTTAAATTCTGGCCCCCGTAGGGGATGGGAGTCATTGTGATAGATTGATGCATGGGCCAATATATGCCTAAATGTTATAGGATATAGGATGAACTCGAAATGGTGATGCCACCTATGGTAGCATTATTATGTAGCTTTGCGGGTTTTTTTAATAAGCTCTAAAGGAATTTGTAATGCAAATAATATAACTCATTTTGTGGACATTTCTTACTGTGTAATTTCATCTACAATGGAATCAAAGAAAGAACAATGTTACATTTGATTATTTGATTACAAGCATTGTGAAATCTTTGCCTTTGCCCAGAAATCAATCTTTCACTGGCTAACTCCTAATAGAAAACTGAACATGTTGTGCCTCTGACACAACTGCCTCCAGTGTCTTTTATCCTCCTCTTTGGGAGACAATGTGATGGTTTCATTTTTTTTAAAAAAAAGATTAATCTCTGTCCTGCTGAGCATGAATAGTACTACGTCTATCAAATATTTCTGAGCAGCTCAAAGAGCAATAATAGAAGGTTTTTTTTTTAAAAAAAAGAATAAACAAATCAAAGTTAAAAGAATGGTCATGGTAAAATCTGAAATTTTCTGGCACATTGCTTTGCATCAGAGGTATTATCCATTTCCAAGAAAAAAAAAACACCTTTGGGCTGAAACTGGTGCCTATATAGAATTTTTCCTTTATTTCCATGTTAACAAAAAAAACCCTTTTGGACAGATAAAAAGGAGTACTTACATTAACCCACTTTATAATTATGGATCCTGGGAATATAGTGTAACATCCTGGTCTATTAATTACAAAATTATTAGTCACAGATTTTGGGCATCCAGTTTGGTGGGAAACAGCATGCTTTATTTTGGAATTCCTTTTCTTTTTCAGACAACCAGTAAACCAAAGGGCCCCAAGGATATGAACCAAGAGTAGAAGAAAAGAGAAAGTAAACTTAAGCTTCCAGGTTTGAGAAGAAAATTTATTCCCAATTTCAAACACAACACCAAATTTATCAATAATCAAGCAAAAGCTCTGTGTATTACACTATCACCAATCCTTGAATCTTTAACTGTATGCATAAATATGCCTTTACGTATATTCTCCAGTCACATTTAATTGAACACGATACACTCTGGAAACATTTTCCACAAAAGCATCCTTTTTCACTGAAAGTAGCAAAATAATACTTCCCCTATAGCTAAGGGAAAAGTAAAGGCTCCCTTTACCCAATAGCCTTGTGGAAAAACTGTTCTAATGACATATAACTCATATTAAAGTGGGACATGCTTCTGATCTAC
Source organism: Stegonotus admiraltiensis (assembly GCA_032468215.1). Classification (NCBI taxonomy): domain Eukaryota; kingdom Metazoa; phylum Chordata; class Lepidosauria; order Squamata; family Colubridae; genus Stegonotus; species Stegonotus admiraltiensis. Next base: position 21,761 of record JANHZT010009489.1, on the reverse strand, counting down.
CAACAGGAATGTACAACAGTCTTATAGGTATTCCATTTATCAGTGCTTTTAACTTCTTGTAAAACAAGATGACTACATTCCTTTTTTAAAAAAAATGTTGAGGTTTCAGTATAAGGAACTCACTCACCCTTTGCTTAATAAATGTTTAAGCTACTACATTATTTAAGGGTCATTGCATTCCTTATTAAGCATCATTTCCTTAACTGCTATCTCTAAAAAAATAAATCTGTGAACCTTATATAGAAATTCACTTACTTGATCCTTACGGTTTAAAAACACCACAAGTTCATAAAATTAAAAGTTGTTGACTAAAGTAATAAAGTGTTTTTCAAGTGGAAAGATAAAGTGTTTTAAAGGTGCTCTTCTTAAATTACATAGGTGTATTTATTCTTTCTCTTAATTACAGCATCATCAGAAAATCTGAGGAAACAGATTAGGGACAAATATTCCTCAAATCTATCTTTGTGTGGTTGCTAAAAGTCAACACTGACTTGATGGTACATTTGATTATGAATTTATTCTTCTAAAAGAATAAATTCATAAGAATAAATAAAGAATAAAAAAGACTTTTTATCAGCTCAATAAGTTCCTAATAGCCTTTCTTCAGTGAAAATTTCTCTAATGATTATTCTAACCCATTCTAAGTAAGAAAATGTACCATGCAGGAGTCTTTCTCTGTGTGAAGACCCTTCCTTGGTTCTGACCTTCATGATTTTGTTTCCTCTTTGAAGCTTTGCCAGAGTTTTTCCTTCTTCAACCACCAGAAACCCTTTGACTTTGCTCAAATTTGCTTTCCTCACAGCTACCACTTCTGCTGTCTTCAGCCTCTAAATCTAGTCCTCCTTAAATTAGAGGACAAGTCTAATTGGCTTAGCCAGGCAGAGAATCAAACTTCCTTCTCTCAATTTTTTCCCCTTTTGGTTGTGAATTTGGAACCACTTTCCTATGGCAACAGTGACTACATAGACACAACAGTGGCAAACCAGATAGTTCAAATACATAGTGATAGTGTAACCTCCCTCTGAGGTTAGAAAATAGAAACAATCTGAAATACAAACAGATAGAAAATAATATAGTGTTAACTCAAAGCTTCCCTCAAGGAACACAAAAATGCAAAATTAATTTCATACTAACCTCTCTCATAGTTAGTAGAAGCGATAGAGTTATTTATTTGGTTTTGTTTTCATGTTCCAATTACTTAATGTGGGTTTTCCATTTTAATACAACAGAATAGATAACTTTACAGTGCAGTCTTAAATTATTCATTGTAAGTAAATCCCACTGGGCACAGTACATAGCATTATCTTGAATTCTTATCCATCAATTCCTATATATATGCAGCTTTTATACTCAGAGAAAGGCTTCAAATTCTTATGGAACAGGAATATTGGCCATTGTTATTTAATACGAACAAAAAGTTCAGACTAGTGTAGTGGTTACCCAGCCTGTAACTCTTCCTTACTTCCATCCAAATAAATCATTAATTAATTAATTAATTAATTAATTTTATTTATTTATTGGTTTGATTTATATGCCACCCTTCTCCGGAGACTCAGGGCAGCTTACAATGCATTAAGCAATAGCCTTCATACTTTTGCATATACCTGCTTAGTAGGGCTTTCGCCACCCACCCACCCCAAAGCGGTGTTCTTTTTTATACAAAGTCAGCTTATTGCTCCCACAATCATGGTCCTCATTTTACCTACCTCGAAAGGATGGAAGGCTGAGTCAACCTTGAACCTGGTGAGATTTGAAAGTGCAGTAATTCCAGGCAGCTGGTATTACTTAACAGCACATTAGTCTGCTGCACACCAATTTCAATTACTAGAGAGAAATAAAAAAGTCCAGTGGTTGTGTTGCCTGCAGCAAGCTGGTATTTTGTCAAAATGACAAAATATGACATCATGACATCACAACACAAATTCTGACCTGACCTGACACCATGACATAAGTACAAGAGAAATTGAATTCACATTGCAGCACACACTTCATTTGCCTGTCTTGAATGCCTGTTTTTTGCCTGGTTTTTTTTTCTTATTTGTTTAATAATAGGCATTGTTGCTGATTATTGTGGGGAACCTGGACGACATAGAACAAAAAAAAAAAGCAGTGAAAAGCATCCATTATTAATTTTCTGTAAGAGCTCGCAAATGACAAAATGAATATCATTTTGGAAGAATGGGTTATCAACAAGACTTTTTTTATTTTGCTAATCAACCAAAGAACAGTACAGATGAATATAATAGCATTAAAGTTTCAATACATCCTCAACATTGGAAATTAAAAATGTTAATAAAAAGGCAAAAAGAAGAAAAAGGCTGAAAATTATGTTACAAACAGAACAACTCCGAAAACCTGTGAATGTATTGCTCAATATTATCTTTCTTACCCTTTGTTGGGAAGATTAGCTGTTGACAGTTAATATAAATCAAAAACTGCTGCTGCAGATTAAGTGTAAATTTCTCACTGCAGTGCTGAATCCTTTTAGTTAAAACTCATGCCCCCAAATCCACAATTCTTGTATCTTGATAAGTCACAAATACTAGGGATATATCCAAGAAGAAAATGTATCTAACATACAGCAACTGATCCAGACTCATATTAAAAATCCTGTTGATGTCAGCCTTAAATGCAACAATTATAAGACATGACTAAAGCATATGGTTCAAACTTCCAACTGTGTACAGTAATAATTTATCAGATTTTCTTTGTCCTGGCATTGTTTTTTCTCCTATGCAATACTTTAGAAATTAAAAGAATACTGTACAGGCCGTTCTGCCTCCAATGTAAATATGCAGAATAAGTAGTATTGCAAGCTACATAGATAAATATTATCACTGAGCTTCATCTAAACTGGAAGGGAATTGAGAAAGACTGAAACATTCTTGTTGGCACAAAATAGCAGATAATTTTTCAAGTACACATGGGAGCTCCTGATAGTAAGGGGACTAATTGTTTTAATATCATATGCAGCACAGCTGGAGAATCCTTAGCCTACAAAGCCTTTTATTCATCTCCCAAGGCAACCAGTTCTCAAAATTCCTATGTCCTACCTATCCCTCAGGGATGCGGTGGCTTAGTGGCTAAGATGCTGAGCTTGTCAATCAGAAAGTCAGCAGTTCAGTGGTTCGAATCCCTGGTGCCACCTAAGGGGATGAGCTCCCGTTACTTGTCCCAGATTCTGACAACCTAGCCGTTCGAAAGCATGTAAAAATGCAAGTAGAAAAATAGGGTCCACCTTTGGTGGGAAGGTAACAGTGCTCCATGCACCTTTGGCATTGAATCATGCTGGCAACATGACCATGGAGATGTCTTTGGAAAGCACTGGCTCTTCGGCTTAGAAATGGAGATGAGCACCGCCCCTACAACTGGAAGCTAGCACGCATGTGCGAGGAAACTTTTACCTATCCCTCAGAGAAATGATATGGCAGTGGAGGAAAAATTAATCCCTTTGTCAGTTGCCAGACTATTCAGTTTCCTCTATGTATAGTAGGAGAACAATTCCATTATTTTTGTCTACAGAAAAAAGGGATGGGCTGGCCATAGCTTAAAAGTAGGCTTATTTCAGACAACTCTCAAAAGTCCTGCCTTACAGTGTAGGCTAGGATTGTATTGATACCTGTATGCCTGTGATTTTTAAGGAAGCGGGTCATGAAATGAAATAGTAGAGCTACAAGAAGTAACATCTTTTGAGATGTTATTAACATTTAGGAAAAACCAGATGCAACATAGCAGAAAGAACAGAAGTCAGGTATTCGCAAAATACCGTATTTTTCAGAGTATAAGACGCACTGGAGTATAAGATGCACCTTAATTTTTGGGGAGGAAAATAAGAAAAAAGCTGATTGGCGGGTGGATTGGCCTACCGGAATACCCCCAATCAGCTGTTCCCAGAGGTGAATTTTAGCAACAGGTTCCTTGGTTGTGAGCTCTGTGCCTTGCTTTTTTGTTTTTTGCTTTTTTTCCCTGCCTCTGAAACTTGAAACTCTGTTTCAGTAAAAACATTTTTCCTGCCTCTGAAAGCCTCCAAAACAACTTCAGAAAAAAAGCCTCTGAAGCTCTGTTTGGGGGCTTTTTTTCTGAAGCTTCATTTCCAATGCTTTTTTCAGCCTCTGAAACCTCCGTTTGAGAAGCTGGGTGGAGCTACATTCGGAGTATAAGATGCACCCAGATTTTCACCCTCTTTTTTGGGGAAAAAAGGTACGTCTTATACTCTGAAAAATACGGTAAGTATATACAGTATGTTTACTAGGTGATATTTGGGACTTGAGTGTACATTAGGAAGAAGAACATGCCATGATGTGGATTGTTTGCTTTAAGTGCTTTCTTTGAACCCCTGATTCAGATTTGACATGTATGGCTTACCGTGTTCAGCAGATCCAGCTAACTATTATTTATTCAGTAACTGTGTTTATTGAAACACATGATGTTAACTAGGGGGTCTTATTCATATATTATATAAAGAGTATGAAAAGGAGATACAAGAGGTACTGATAGAAGAGAAGATTTGTAGCTCAGAGTTGAACTGTGGGGTCCTTGGTACTCTCTGAGCTTGGGTGGTTTCCTTGTAGACATTTCATTGCCCAGCTAGGTAACATCATCAGTATGCCTCCATCAAGAAGCTGCTGCAAAAAGATTATCCAAAATTCACTTCCTAACTTCAAGGAAGAGTAATGCAGGATTTTTACATCAGGGTAGAGAGCCCTCCTTTCAGAAAACACTAGAAAATATAGAGTAATCATAACTGGAGGACTACAGATAGTCCTCCTTTAGCGACTCCCTTGTTAAGCCACCGTTCTCAGTTACAACAATGATGAAAAAGTAATTTACTAGCAATCCTTGCATTTACAACCTTTGCAGGGCTTTAAAGTAAAAGAAAGCTGAAGTAAGATCATAAGCACAGTTGCAGTTTCACTTAGCGACCGCTTCATTTCACCTACGCACAGTCACTCATACACTCGTCACCTCCCGGATCGACTACTGCAATGCTCTCTACATGGGGCTGCCCTTGAAGACCACTCAGAGGCTTCAGCT
>JANHZT010009482.1:7413-19157 GCA_032468215.1 Stegonotus admiraltiensis | reverse complement strand
CTCCGCTATTTTTTATGGAGAAATTTGTATTCTTTTTATGGAGTTTATCAAGTTTGTAATGTTATGAGTTATGAATTATTAAGGTTTTAAGGCTATTCTTTTGATGGATAAATTTGTAAGACTATTCTTTTATGGACAAAAACTATAATGTAGAATTATGGAAGCTAAGGAAGAAGGCACAGTATTTTGACCACTATTTCATCAGATTATTCAGAATTCTTACAATATATACATAGAAGCTAATATTTTTGTCAGGCAGGTCAACCAGTGTTCATTGAATGCTGTTAAAACTATCATAGCAAGAAAATGGAAACTAATAAATCTTGCACAATTATGGCAAGCCTTTTGATAACTGTTTATATTGCTGAAACAGATAGAAAACTGGAATATATTAATTTTCAGGAATGGAGGAAAGTACAGTCAAAGTCTTGTCAATGTGTAACATCTGTTTATTGATTTCTGGATCAATAAACCTGTATGATTGGAATGCAGCTCATGTTGGCAAGCGCAAAATCCTGTCCCATGTTTTGTTTTAGAAAAGCAGCACTTGTGTCTTAAATCACTAATTTAGGGCACATGCAACTACATTGCAGAGACTACTGTAGGACACACTGAAATTTTTTTACAGATGGGCTATGCACTTGGGTAATTATTTTTAGCTTGCTCACCTGTCACAAGTGTCAGTGGTAGTTACTGTCAACTTCTCACAGGAAAATGGGGTATGTTTCTGTGCCTTGTTAGCAGCCAACACAATGTGGTTTTATTTGTCTAAGACTGATCCTGGATCATTGTGTTATCTATAGAGAGAAGAGCCCATTCAGACATGATTAGAAATAATGAGGATATTCTTCAGCCTGTTCCTCTGGCTTGGCCAGATCTTTGTTAATAATAATTCCTGTATCAGAAAGTAAAGTAATATATAGGACTGTGCAAAGATGACTAATGACAATCTCTTGCTCTCCAGTCAAAAAAAGCTTTAGGTTATTGAAAGGAAATTTCTACCTGGAAGCAATTTATCCATAGCAACTCAGCTTGACTGGAGATGATGTGTTTGTTGCAGTCAATGGCAGAAATATTAGGTATACTGTCCACTGTTCTAAAGAGCAAGCTTGCTGCATGGAAGCAGAGAACGTAACAACCTTATTTAATTTGTTATCTTCCAGATACATTAGGCTTTGATTCAGATAGGTTACTATCTGACTAGCCATAAGTAACTAGCCAGCATGAGTTTCGTCAGGCTGAATTAATCGACACTACAGAAAGTCACCAGTTTCTTAGCAGGTGTTCATGTTTGTTAACTCAGTGGATCTTTGTCTGTTTTGGAGATAGTTACAAAAGTTCCTTCTTGGTGGTCCTTTTCCTCAAATCCCACCTTACAAAAATGGTTTTGTAGAAACACGCCACCCATTGTTGATGGCTTCTGAATTGGGTTAAGAAAGTGTGCTGTATTACGTAGTCATGATTATATTTCTGTGGCTAGTCGTTTTGGGGAAAGAAAGGATAAGTCATCACAAAGATTACCAATTATGGCAGTATGGTATATAAAGGACTGGAGTTGGGAATATTTTTGTTCTGCCCAATCTTGGAGGAAAGTGATCCATTTTTTTCCTTTTCTAAGCAGAGTGCATTGCAAATGATCATACTTTTCTCCAGGCATGCTAGCAATATAATCCTTTGAATAGGGAAGGGTGGAATTCAGGCTTGTGGGATTTACTTTGAGATATTTGCTGGGTAATTGACATACAGCAAGTGTTTGCATAATAGCTCATTGAGGCATGTTAAAGAATGAAAATGTTTGATTTAAGTCTTGCAGAGATTTAAGTCACTTGAAATTAAGAAAGGCTAAATAGTATTCTGAGCATATATTTAATCCCAGAATGTTTAGGAGATGGGCTATTAAAAATCCATTCCTGTTTCACCACAACTTCCCTTTACTTCATCAACTAGAAAAAGAGAGGTGTATTTATGATTCAGCTTATTTAAAAAAATGCTTTGCTTCCAGAAATCACATGGATCACAGTTGCTGATATTAGGAGGTCAATGGGGTAGAGAACCATTTCAACCTTTGGGGGTGGGTAAATATTTTTAGTGCTTGAAAGAATGAAAGCCAACTCTTTCGTCCTGTAAACCAACTGGAAAAATTGGGCCATGTTTTGTTGCTGCTTTGGGGTTTTAAGAAGATGAAATAAGTGACTCTAGTTCTCCCTTAAAATCTTCAGATAACCACCAAAAACCAACCCCTCAACTTCTCTGGGAATATTCTCAGGGCCACAGAAGTGGTGTTGAGGAAATGCACGTGGCCAGTGCTTTAAGCCACTGATTACATGGATATACTGTCCATTTTTATATGGAAATGTTTAATAAATCTATGAGCAAAAGGAAAAGAATATCAAATTCAAGTTATGGTAGACCTTAAAATATTGGGCATCTATTCCATTTTAGGGGGAAAAAGAATGAAGGCTTAACTTGACACTAAGTTTGACTTTGCTTGACACAATCATCACAGCTATACTGGAATGTAGTCTTCTCTTGTCACAAAAAGAATCCCTAGAATTTCTTATATATTGTATGATGTAATACCATTCAACATTTCTATAAAATTAGCTGCTTTTGTCTACCTGCCTGTTTGTGTAATTAAGCTTTGTCAGTTTGGGGGGTGGGGATGCAATTTCAGATCCGTTTTTCCCTTATAATTTCATTCAAGTATTGTGATAATAATTATGTCTTTTGTTTAAACATGACCAATGTTGTGATGAATTGGTTGTATTCACACAACAGGTTCCACTAAGTCAGTTACACATCTTTGCTAGGTTTAACTGTTTTCATGTATTTATCTCTATGTGTGAATGGTTAATGTGGATAATCCCAAGTTAGTTGCTCCAATGTATTATGAATAGAATAGGACAGGACATATATATATTTCATAAATAGGCAAGTTGAATGTTCCCTATGACTCCTAGATATTCCATTTAGGTACATGCATAAGTAGCTCTCATTTAGATACTATATCTATCACTACCTACCTATGCATGGAACCTGCATTATACTGAGAGTTGAAGATTATATAGAGGTGGTTCAGGTCAAGTCTAATTAAGACTCCAGGAAGCTCAAGAATATCTGCATCGCTTGACAGCAGACAGGTGGGATTTTGATGAGCGCATCTCTGTAGAGATGGTAAGGAGTGCATCTGGTCCTTTTGTCATGCAAAGCATATGCAATACTGCTGACCTATAAGTCTTCCCTAAGGAAGATGGCTGCTATTCTAAACCAGTGATTTAATTTTATTGGCGTGCTTATTTTTAAAGAAATAATCTTCTTCAAGGTCTTAGCTGGCTTGCATTTGATTGCAACAATATGTTTTGTTCATATTCATTACCTTCCTTGCTAAATTAATTTGGGAATTACAGAACAATGACACTTTCCTATTCTGAAGAAATGTTTTTTTCTTCTGCAAGAACAATTTATTCTTTCTGCTGTCTCAGGTTCATTTTTTAGAATAAAATATTAAAAGCAATAGTAAAAGATAATACAAACTAAAAAGGGGGAAAAAAGGTGCAAGAAAGCAAAGAAGAAAGAAAAAAATGAAAGAAAAACCCTCAGAAAGCAACTTCACACCCTCATCTTGAGAGGTCTAAACAATTTCCCAATCTCTTCACCACCTCTTAATTAACAGATACAGTTCTTCTTCCCATAACACATCTCTTAACTATAGGCAAATCCAATAAGTAATGTTCTCTCCAATTCAGGTGTCAGCAAAAAGTCCAAACAGAGTCTAAAAACATTAATTAACATATATAAAATGCAGCACTCTTAACAGTAAGCAAATCCACATTTAGGAGGCATAAAGCGGTCCCACTAACCTAGTATGAAGAAAAGACTGAAATTTAACATGACAACGTGGAATAATTTCTCCTTTAAAGAGAACAAGCTCACAAAAATTCCTCACTTTAAGTGAAAGGACAGTTAGAGTCAAAGCCAATTTAAATACTGTCATATTAGGATACATAAAGGTACAGTAACTGTACTTAAAACGGCTTAAATATCTCGTTAACTGTAAGCTTGCAGTTTTAGTTTCTGAGACAGCTTGTCTCCCACCTTCTCTGCCAATTTATTTCATATTAAATCTTTGCTTTCTAATGATTCACTTTGCTGGGGTTGTTTTAGATTTCTCTCTTCTTTTAAAGAAAAACAACACAATTTATTTGGAGATTACAGTAAATTGCTCTGAAAAGTTATGTGGAACTTTCATTTGAATTTCGCAAGCAACAAAAGCATACCCCCCATTTTCTTAATGATTACAAAAAAATCAATGCACATAAAGGGCTTAATTAGTACTGTATATGTGTATTTTAAGACTGTAGGTTTTACTATAAAGAACAATATATCAAGGATAAAGATGAATACTGATTTGTTTAGAAAACTATTAATATGTGATAAATGATCTTTCTACAAAATGTTACACTGAATATTCTTAAGTTTGGGAAGAAAAAGTGAAGGTTCATGTTTTGTTTTAAAGTCTATGGTATATTCCATTGCTGTGTGGTGTTTATTCAGTAGTTTAGAGTTCAGGAAAATTACTGTTTTCTCTACATGGGTCTGCTATGTATGTGTATTATGTCTCCATCTATATTAGGGGGAAATAGTGTGAAATGCAATCAAACATAAAGGGTGGGAATTAGGAATTTAAAAAGGCACGATGAGTCAGAATACCCGATACAGGGTTGCTGAAGCAGACCTAGTAGGTGTTGGTTAAGAAATGATTACTGTAATTTAAGTTCACAATAGATTTAGAGATTGTAGTGGTTATAATGCTTTCTGTTTTTACTTGGAAATGACTCATATGAAACCAGATATCCTGATATGCCCCATTTTTATGAAGCAAATAAGTGGCAAGGCTGAAAAGCAGGATGAATTTTCTGACTTCATAGCTTCAACATGCTATACCAGTCCTCAATTTGAAAGTGTTAGAAATAGTAACAAAAATGTTCATCAAGGCCACTATTCTGAGATAATAGCTATGGATGGCTTTCCCCAATTTTTCAGGTAGGTCACATTCACTTGCATAGAGGCCACGCTGATTGAAAAAATTATGGAAACTGAAGTAAAGCACCAAGTTGGGGGAGGCTTAGTTAAGATATAAAGAACTATATAGTACATTGTTTGCTGAAATCTTGCTTATCCTCTTCATTCTCTCTCTCTCTCTTTCCTAGGAGCCTGGCTCTGCCTTTCTACAGTTGGGTGTCTCAATTGAACAACAGATACAAGTGATCTTCAAAGTCTTGGAGGAATATGACTGGAGCTCCTTCGCTGTTATCACCAGCCTCTATCCAGGATATAGCATCTTCCTGGATGTAATTCGGTCCTTCACAGACACCAGCTATTTTGGCTGGGAGATCCAGGATGTCTTGACCTTTGAGATGTCCCAGGATACGAGCATCTCCAAACTGCAGAAGCTGCTGCGCCAGATAGACGCTCAAGTCATGATCGTCTATTGTTCACGAGATGAGGCAGAGTTCCTCTTCCAGGTGGTCGAGCAGGCCGGTTTGATTGGCCCTGGCTATGTCTGGATTGTGCCTAGTCTAACAGTGGGCAACATGGATGTGCCACCTATCTCGTTCCCTATTGGCCTCGTCAGTGTGGCCACTGAAAGCTGGAAAATGAACCTGAGACAAAAGGTCCGGGATGGAGTGGCTATCATTGCTATTGGAGCTGAGAGCTATTTCAAGGCCCATGGCTATCTCCCCATCGTGGGTAGAGACTGCAATAGCAAAACCCCTTCTAGTGCACCAACAAACACTTTCTATAGGTCAGTATTGAGGTAACATTGATTTAAACCAACGCTTGTGGGTGTGTATTAGAAATCAGAATTTGATTGACAATGATCTTTCATCATGAAATAATGGGCATTTTCATCTATGTGAGAGGCAGTTTAGCGGTAATCCTAATAAGGCTTCTTAGATTTCTATAATTTAATAACTGTAGCTTTAAAAATTAACACACATCTCTCCTCAGCATTTCTCACAGCCAGATATTTGCATGTTCAATAATAAGAATTCTTCAGGCTGAATATATGTACAGTGAGAATTTCTGAAATGGTGAAAAGGCATGTTTATCCAATGGAAGAGTATAGACAGTGGAGAAGAGTGCAACCATAGCAAGAGAAGCTTAGCGGTTTTAGGAGCAATCAGAGAAGTTATATGCATTGTGCACACTTATCCTGATCCTCAACAGCCTAAGAACAAATTCTTGTTTCTGAATTCTGATTTAAAATGGATGGGCTCTGAGTAAGTTCAAACTTTATAACCATTAATTTTAAAAAGTTTTCAAGAATGCCTCAAATTCTATCATTTCTGGACTTTGGGAATGAATGACATTCTCAATCATGATGAAGTAGGTTGATGAAGTGTATCTGCCATGATAACTTTTTAGTCTTAAAGGATGACCCAAGTCTTTTATTTCTGAAATTCAGAGCACTTGATTTTGTAGGAACAAGGACACATTTGACATCATACCACTAAGCTATAGCAGGGGTGTCAAACTCGATTTCATTGGGAGCCACATCGGGTTTGTGTTTGACCTCAGGGAGCCGGGATGGGTGTGGCCAGGGTGGGCACTTCACTCATGTCGGGGACACCTGTGGTGGCCTGAGCACTCTGCCAGCGAAAACAGGCTCCCAATCTCTGTTTTCGCTGGCAGAGGTACCGGTGGCCCCAAGGACCGGATCCAAACCACGGAAGAGTCCCTCTCTCTTCCCTTTCAAAGAAGAGGGATTATAATTACAGCTAGTCCTTGACTTACAACAGTTTATTTAGTGCCCCTTCAAAGTTACAACAGCACTGAAAAAAAGTGACATATGACCATTTTTCATACTTACGACCACTTAAGCATCCCCATGGTCACCTGATCAAAACTGAGATGCTTGGCAACTGTTTCATATTTATGACGGTTACAGCATCCCGGGATCACGTGATCCCCTTAGCAACAGAAATGTGGTCATAAGTTGGGGACTCCCTATATCACCAAGGGAGTGAAGGAAGAGAGGAATACTAGGATGAAGTATGTGGAGAGGTCAAACCAAGCAGTTGTCACTGCCGTCCCACCCAACATTCCTCTCTGTTTGAGATCAGTTGTGCCAGGAAACTTCACCTCCAAGAAGCAGCGACAGTAAGAGTGAGCAACCAGCAAAGTCCTAAAGCACTGTAGCTATGCTACACTGATGCTCCTCTGTTAAAAAAAAATGGAAATTAGAATATAATTGCAGCACTCTGAGCCTATTTTACTTTAATTTTATCTTCATTTTTAAATTGGTTCATCATCTAGAATTAAGAGCTGCATTGAATGCATTAAAAACAGATCTTTCTTATGTATGCTTAAAATGTAGACCACAAAAAGACAATGTCATCTGTAGCAATTACAAAGTCTAGGAGAAGTCCACTGAATAGGCAGATCAATATTTGCTGCTGCTGATACTTTGCAGTACCGCCAATCACATGGGGATGGTGCCCCTTTTTACATGGGGCAACAAATGGATGGCAGTGCCACTGAGAACTGGTGCTAGGACAGTGGATGCTACTGGTTTGGAATTCTCTCTTGCTGGTGGTAATTGCTGAGTGGCTTTTCCAGCCTCATCCACTTTGAAGGCCTGTGAGGCTAAAAGTGGAGAAGCTCCCTTCCTGTGTCTTGGAAATGAAAAGATCACCGTACAGCTTTAACTAATAAATATCTTCTTCATAGCCAGATCTACAAAATAACTTAATTTGCAAAATTAAAATACTTTCTCCCATTTTATGTTTGGCATCTGAGACCTCAGAGATGGTAGCTGGCAGCAAGGACGGGCCTTTGTATAAAGTGTCCATTTGCCATCTTGTACAAGATAAAGCCAGGCCAATTTGGGAGCATTTGCTTTCAAAAGAAATGAAAGTGTTATACCAAAAAACATAAGATTAATGGCTTTCCTCATTCTCCATAGGCATTTACTCAATGTGACGTGGGAAAACAGGGATCTGTCCTTCAACAAAGGTGGTTACTTGGTGAGGCCCACCATGGTGGTGATTTCGTTGAACCGGCATCGACTCTGGGAGATGGTAAGGCCCTTCCTCTGTCCCTCCCTGCCCATCATCTTGCCTTAAGTGCATAGCCTCTTAGAACTATAGTTTCCTTGTTCTACAAATGGGTTTGTTCTATGATTCACCCCCAGTTTTAAGCTTACATTGCAACATCCACTAATATCTATTAGGGCTATGCAGGCTTTGACAATGATTGAAAGAACTGCTTTGGATCTAATGCAAACCTAATTGTGATACATAAGCAGATGAAGCCAATTGGGCTTCATATCATTTGTCTACTTTTATTTTCCATTTAATTTACTTGCGACTGGAAACAGTGGAGGATATTTACGTACGTGGGAGTTCTTTAGATTAAGATACCACCACCTCTCCTTCAGATCAGTGGTGGGTTGCTACCGGTTCTCCCTGGTTCATGCAAACCGGTAGCGGAGTTGGCGAGGTGAGAGCGAACCGGTTCTCTCTGACAGTTAGTTTGGCCCTCCCGCTCACCCCTGCGTTATACATACCATATATTCAGTTGTTTTTAGCCCAGCTGAAAGGTGCGGCAGAGCAGATTGCCACATCTCAGCTGTTCCTTAATACACTGCGCTTGCGTGGAGTGCGTGCATGAAGCGAACTGGTGGTAACACCGGTTGAAACCCACCACTGCTTCAGATACAGAGAGACCATGTCTATCTGAATTCCCAGCCAGCAAGACCACAAAACCAACATTTTGGAAAATGCCAAATGGGAAAGACTGACTCAAAACCTCTTCGATCGTATTTGAAATCTTACCTCTGTTATGAATATTAGGGCTATGCACAACTGACATATGATTCGTAAGAACTGCTTTTATACCTAGGTCAGGCCTAGGCACCTCTCTGGAATTCATTAAAACAGCCCAATTTCTTTCTGGCTTTTGCAACAGAAGGCTGGCAGGTCTGAGAATTCTGAGCAAGAATTGGCAATTGACTGTCCCCAAAAGTCACCTCTTATTGTCCTTCTTACTTGCACAGTGCAGGCTTTTTTCCCCCCTGTCATTAAAATAAATAATTTCATTTGATAAACAAATTGAAGCACCATGAAATGAATTTTTAGATTCGTTTATTTTGTATGTTTGCAACTAATTTATTTAATTTGCAATGGAGGCTTGATGCATCACATGCCATAAGGCACATAACTCAGTTGGATGAATGCTCATTGTGCAAGATGACTTCGTTGTTTCTTTCCAGTCATTAAAAATTGAAAGCAGATTGGCTTAAACTGCTTATGTACCAGAGATTAGGTTTTAAAGAACATGTAGGCATATTAGAAAGCTTGCCAATAAATTACTGTCTTCCCAGAAAAAAAGGATAAATTTTCATTAAGAATCAACCACAACATCATTAATATCGGTGTCAATCCAAAAGATAAGTGCTTCCCAAATTGTCCTTTTTCTGGAGAGTATGATCAGTTCTCTTCAGAAGAAAAAGAGTTCAATGAGAGAAATTTATTTAGATATTTGGCTTCAAAACTCTGCATGTTAATTTACATTGTTATATCACATATCATATCCATGTTTGATGTAGCCTATGCTTCACAGGGTTGGTCGTACCATTAAGCTAAGTGAGGAAGCCACCATAGGTCATTGATATTCATTTATCCTGAAGGGACAACAGTAATTGAATTAAGTTCTATCTCAAGCGGCGAAGAATTTTTACTTGTGTTTACTTTATGAATAACCTTTCATGTGAAAAAGACTGCATGTTATGTTGTAGGAGTAACATGCAACTGTACATTTATTTTCTTCCTCACAAATCAGCTCAAATGATCACATTTTAAAACAAGGCAACAATTTAAGCAACAAAAGGGACTATTTTTATATAACATAATGTGATGTTTTGTTTGCTGCTGCATCTCAAATAATATGTCCTGAGCCCACATTAAACACTTTGTTGCAATTTCTGCCATTCCAAGGTCATTTCATTTATTCTGACCAGGTTTTTAATTTTGAGGAATGTTCCATATCTGTTAGCTCTGAAGCTCTCATCCCATTTCCTTAGAATATTCTAGAAAACTGGAGGAATATTAGAATGGTTTTAGCTAGCTGGGCATTTAGATTGCACCATCAATTTTGCTAGAATCTATTCCAGCAATTATGTATTTCTCTTAATGAGAGAATATTGATGAGGTTACTCTCCTGCTCTCCGTATGCACAAATGGACATCTAAGCATCTGCAATGTAATTTTCTATATTGCAACTGGCAAAAAAAATCACAAAGGAAAACAAGTTGCTTGTGGTATCTAAGTATTTCTCCAATTTTCCCTCTTTGCGGATTATCTAAGTATATCTGATTGGGTTTTATGTTATCTTTGGATAATTACAAAAATAATCTGAAAGAGATGAACACTATTAGTAGAAAGATACTGGTG
The DNA here is from genome assembly GCA_032468215.1 of Stegonotus admiraltiensis. Classification (NCBI taxonomy): domain Eukaryota; kingdom Metazoa; phylum Chordata; class Lepidosauria; order Squamata; family Colubridae; genus Stegonotus; species Stegonotus admiraltiensis. Next base: position 8,700 of record JANHZT010009482.1, on the reverse strand, counting down.
TTAATTAAATGAGCTATTTGTATAATTGCTTTCCATTATCACTTTTCCTTTATGATATGACTTTCTCTGTTTAAGTGTTTTCCCTATGTCATAGTAATTTATTACTGAGTTTTCAATAATTCTGTTAGGAATAAAGAATACAATTCTACTCAAACATTTAAAATTTATCTACATTTTCAACTTTAGGGTAAACTGTTCTTTTAGCTGCTTCCAGTACTCCATGGATGAAGGGCTTAGGAGACATGCCAGATGATAAACAAAATTTCCCCCACCCCAATTCTCCACTTTATATTAACTCTTTCCTTTTATCATAAAATTCTATTTTGAGTTCCACTGAGAATAAGAGTAAAACCAAATTTGAAAGGAATTATTTAGAGGTCTCAAACCATTATAAATAAATAGAATTTGGCTTGAAACATAATGGAAAAATATAAGGTTTAATTTAAAAATTTTTTAAAAAAATAAAAGAAATGTTTAATGAATTTCAAGCTTTTGGGGAAGTATTTCTGGAAGAGTAACATAATTTTGAGGGCTGTCCTTCAAAGGCCCTTGCTGTCATATTCAGAATGTGCATTGACTAAGGAAAAAGGCCCTATTTCTATTATGCTGTTTTCTCTAAGAGGAGAAACACCTACATCTACTGTAATGTTGTGTAGCTATTAAATGAAAGCCTTTTGATTTTTGCAACACTTTAGTAATGTGTTAAATGTCCAGTTTTCTTCTTTCTTTCTGCAATAGTTAAAAAAAAAGTTAGAACAGGGGTCATAATACTCATTCTATACTTAAGCTAAGATTGGTGAGCCTCTGGAAATCCCAAACAAAATGTTCCTAAGTGCTTCTTGTTTTCTTGGGCCATGATAATGCAACAAGTTTTTTTTAAATTGTCATTTTTATTATATGTACATATGTGTATACATAAGATGCATGCACTCAATTGTGTCATAAAATATACATACACCTACATATTTTAATACTATCTAATAAAAACACAATTTGTAAACTAGCAAGAATTTTAAGAATGTTTTAAAAACTTGAAAACATCCTAGCTTCATTCCTGGTATTTCTGTGGTGGCGCAGTGGTTAGGGTGCAGTACTGCAGGCTGCTTCTGCTGACTGCCGGCTGCCTGCTATTTGGCAGTTCGAATCTCACCAGGCTCAAGGTTGACTCAGCCTTCCATCCTTCTGAGGTGGGTAAAATGATGACCCAGACTGTTGGGGGCAATATGCTGACTCTGTAAACTGCTTAGAGAAGGCTGTAAAGCACTGTGAAGCGGTATATAAGTCTAA
>JANHZT010009481.1:4289-15031 GCA_032468215.1 Stegonotus admiraltiensis | reverse complement strand
GGGCAATAAGCTGGCTTTGTATAAAATATACAAAAGTATGAAGGCTATTGCTTAACACATTGTAAGCCGCCCTGAGTTTCCGGAGAAGGGTGGCATATAAATCAAAATAAAATAAAATAAATATTTGTTCTAATGAGCTCTAATCTCTGCTCAGTCTCATTCATTTTGGTATTTTCTAATTGCATTATTGCCCATTCTGGATGTTGTATTTTTTTTCCATTTCCTAATAAAATTGTCAAGGGTTTACATACTCTTTCAATCCCTGATTCCAGCATTTCTTTGGAGTTAAGATAAGATCATAAAGTCATAAAATGGAAGAGAGATACATAACTATGTTGTAGAACTCTGCTATACATTGAATACTCCCAAACATTGTCTACCATTCCATTCCTTTCCTTTCCAACACACACAGATTTCACACGGAATCTTTTAACATGTTTGGTGATTAGCAAACTTCTCTTCCCAACCTCACTCTGTGCCTAAACTAAGAAAACAAAATCCATGGCCTAAACCCTATCCTTTCTTGCAATACACTGCTTTTCATACCTTTTGTGCCATGATGCACAGTGGTTAGAATACAGTATTGCAGAATAACACTGCCAATTGCCAAGAGTTCGATCCTGATTGGATTAAGGTTGACTCAGCCTTCCATCTTTCCAAGGTCAGTAAAATGAGGATCCAGATTGTTGGAGAAAATATGCTGACTCTGTAAACTGCTTAGAGGGGGCTATAAAGCACTATGAAGTGGGGTATAAATCTAAATGTTATTGTTATTGCTATTCTGTAGAAATTTCATCTTACTGTACTCTCTTAGTACTGTCCCCAAGATACGTAACAGCACTTGGGCAAGTTAATCCCCTGGTTTGCTTGATTTTCTTTCTTTCTTTCTTTTTTTAAAAATTTGATTTATATGCCACCCTTCTCCGGAGACTCAGGGCGGCTTACAATGCGTTAAGCAATTGCTTTGTCTTCTCCATAACAACATATAATTACAGATTCTTAAGGACAAGAACTAGATCTGGCTCAAACTAATCTGTAATGCATCATATATTTGATCTACAGGAAGGAGGAGAAACAGAAAGATTACTATTTTACAAGGTTCTTATGAGAGTATAAAGTACTTCAACTACTTTTTAGGGAAGTGCTATATAAGCTGAGTATTATAATTCAAATCAGCAGATGATATGCATAGCTAGGCAAGTAAAAAGAAACAGAAGGGTAAAAAGAGAATCTTAAGGTATTTCAGAGATGAAGATATCAATCTTGCTTGCATCCTTCAAGACAAAAGTATATCAGCATTTTCTTCTTTATCCTTTGTGGTTATCTGCAAGGTGGATCATGTAAGCTCTCATACATGATGCTTAAACAGAAAATGCTATGAAAGCATTAAGAGAAATAAGAAATATTGATAGTTAAAAATATAGATGTGGGGTGTGGTCCTGTAACATTGCTAAGCTAATTTGGGTTTGATCATCGGTCAAGTTACCTTGGAGGTTTCCCTAGTGATTGACAGAAGCAAAGGCCTCTATTTTGTGAATTTTCAAAATTGGAAACTGTTTGTTTTGCAAGCACAGCGTGGTTGCACTTTCATCACTGAAATGTAGGCCCTCCCCTCTCCATTGCCTTTAGCTTATTACAGTTACAAAAGAGATGAAAGTGAACATTTGAAACACTTAATTAGCCAATGACCGCTTTCTGATACCCCAAAAGTTGAACTAGCAAAATTAACATTTTGAAAGACTAAAACCTCCTGTTTTTTCTATTCCTTTGAAAACACATTACAAGATTCCTCAAGTTTTAGTAGAAATAACAGCACAGTTTGAGATCAAAAATACCAAAGGAGGGGTTATATTTTTCAAGTGACAGCCAAAGGCTTTTCCAATGACAGCCAGAGCCTGTCAAGCAGAATAATGACAGCTCCCTTATTAAATCTGTGCTAACAAAAAATAATAACTATTACCTTCTGAATCTATCACACAAACTTCTCCCCATTCTTGTGAATGCCATAACATTGCCTGGCATTAGCTAAAGGACCTTTCCATTTTCTTCCATCAACTGAGAGTGGCAGAGGGATTGAATGTGGATAATATTTCTCTTCCTTATAGAAGGGATTTGAAAAGGACATTGGGTGTACATGTGTAAAATATAAGACAGAGAAGAGGAAAGGAAAGGAGATGTATGTAATCACTCTACTAGGAAATGCTAGCTAAGTAGCTGCAAGAAAGAAAACCATAATTTTAAAAAGATTCTGCTTGGTTTTGAGTCACCAACCTCTTACATACTAGGCAAAACTCTTGGTCATGGTGCTAGTTTAGTGCTGCTAATAAAAGAAAGATCTAGGAGGCATTATATTGAAAAACGGCTGGCAAAGAAGTTTTAATGTTAAAAGTGGCTGTTGTATCTATATGTATGTGCCCTTCAGTGCCTTGATTTAGTATATACAAAACTAACTACTTTATAAAGGAATAGGTGCAGCTACCATATGCATGGACCCTAAGCCCTGCCAATAGGAATGGGTGGGATTGGCTAGTGTTTTCCTGGAACAGAAAGAAAAGAGGGGAAAGTAGCAATGTCAAATGGTAGCCTGCAATCTGTTGTCAACTGTTTCATTCCGTGCATGCTTTTCTTAAACTGGATTAAATTAAAGCTGCCATGAGTAGAGGTCAGTGGCAGTTGATAAGTATGGATTTGCTCTTATTAGTTTTTCACTGCAAATGCATTATTTACTGTGCTGAAGAGTTGCATAGGCTAAGTTTGTTTTAATATTGCTTTTCTTGTTCAAAAGCAAACTTCCTACCTTAATTCAAAATAAATAAAGACATTCACATATGTAAGCTTGCAAAGAGCTTTGTTTTTATGTCATAGTAAGCAAGAGAAAAAGCTACTAATAATTTCTTGCCTAGTCATCTGAAGGCAATTCTCAAAGATCACTAAACCAACAGTGTTTAGGAGACTTTTCCCATGCTTGAATAAAAATCTATTATGTAGTCCATTATGATCACCTGTTTCGTCTTTCCTCTGTATTCACAGCACTGAATGTTCTGAAATTCTGAGCATATGAAGATGATAGAATTAACATTTTATTCTTAGAGAAGGCTGTGAAGCACTGTGAAGCAGTATATAAGTCTAAGTGCTGTTGCTGTTGCTATTGCTATTCTATTAACTTTATTTCCCTTATATAAATATATATCTATTGTCCCTATCTTTTAAAAACTTTTCAACCTTGAACTTTATGCTAGTTTTAAGAATGGCTAATACCTTTGATTTATTAGAACCTTGCTCAACAAAAATTACCTATAGTTCATCAAAGTACGTATCAATCAACCTATTTATTATATATGTTTCTTGTAACCTAACTACCCATAGTTTAAAGGATTTAACATAATTAAGAATTATTTTCTTAATAGATTGTCCCAGACTCTGACATTTAGAAAAAATATTTTACATTGTTCACGCATTACTTGTATTTTAAAATTATCTTTATTTAATTTCTCCATAAAAATAATCACACATTTAAGAAAAATTTAAAGCTGATTACTCACAATATGTTGCCTTATAAGTACATAAAGCATTAATATTCTGTTTACTACATAGTTACTTTCCTCTCATTCTCCCATGCTCTTTTGGTGATCACCATCCTCTTTATTCTTACCCCTCCCCGAATTAAATCATGCCATCAAATCCAAGTTTCCTGCCCTCCAGTTCCAGTCAGTGAAAAAGTCAATTTGCAGAGGATCTTTTAAGAACCCTCTATAGTTCTAAGCGGAGTGATCGACTTATCAGATTCCTTCTTCTCATTTGCCAATAAACTCCCAGTTTTAATTGCAATAATTCCCTAGCTGCCATTATAGCTACATTTATTATTTATTTATCATATGGCATATCATACATGGAATAGCAGTAGATATGAATATTTCAAAATTCTAGGCCATCTAACCATTGAAGCGCACCATTGTTTATATTTAAAAAATCAGATACTGGACCAGTATACGCCTTTAGTTTACAGCTGGTCATGATGTTAGCTACAGTTTGACATGGGACCCTGCAGTCACATTAAGGAGTGGATACTATGCCCTGTTTATACAGAGAGTCCCAGTAGATGCTGTGTGAAGTGCGAATCTTATTCAGGATGGTCCATTGCTGATGTGGTAGTTCAAAGCTTGGCACCTTTTTTGTGGGATCATTTATATGTCTTCCTATCTCTGGGCATTCAGCGACCCATTTGGCTTTCCATTGGGAATCAATGTTATAGTTGTTGGGCAGATGTTGTGTGACTGCCAATGGGGCCATGCTGGATTTGATTCTTCCAGCTGATAAATGAGGAAGGTCGGCATGCACCAGTAGAAGTGAGTTGTTCACAATTTTTCTGCATTCTCTCACTAGTGCCTTTTAACTTTGTAAAGCTGGCAGAGCTATATGGCTCAGAACAGGAGTCAGCAAGTAAGTGTGGTTTAAATACATCTGCTTATAATCCTCATGGTGTCACTGAGTCTGGCATCTAATTTACTAGTATGGTAGCTGTTAAGCCATACCGGAACACAGTATTGTGCTGCAGAATAGACCAGCCCTAGTACCTACATTATTATTTGATATAGTTCAGTGGTGGGTTTCAAATTTTTTTACTATTGGTTCTGTGGGTGTGGCTTGGTGGGCATGGAAGGGAAAGGATACTGTAAAAATCTCCATTCCACCCCACTCCAGAGGAAGAATACTGTAAGAACCTACTGAAACCCACCTCGGATATAGTTCTTTCCTCATGCTTTTTTCCATTGCTCTAAATCTGAAGATTCAAAAAGAGTAAAATTTCTGCTACTCTGCAGCTTGATGCAGCATTCTTATCTAATCTTTCACTGGTAGTTGAGCCTGCTTTCCACATTTCCAAGGACAAATTGTAGATAACTTCCTTCATGCCTTGTTAGAGAGCTCTGCCAATAAACTCTGCATCTCAGTCAAAGTTGAAATAACTTTTTTGTCCTTGCAACTTAAAAACAATTAATTTGAAGGGAAAGCCTCCTTTGTATGCATACATTTTTTCTGTCAGTGGTATGAATTCCTTTCTTCACTGCAGTGTAGCTACACTGATACCCCGAAAGAATATTCTCATGCTACCTCATTTAATCTCCAGTTCATGTGTTTTTTTTATAATGTTGGCTTTTATATTTGAGTTCACAAATCTAACCAAAATGTCTCAAGGCTTCTGGGTCTCTCTAGGAAAGTAAACCTGAAATGAGCATGTTCAACACCTTTGTTGGTTAAGTTAATATCAGAGCTCAGGTCATTAATTTTAGAGATGAGATAAACCATCAAATTATTTGTCCAGCTGCTTTTCTCTGCCACTCCTTTAATCCTTAAACTATTTCTCCTGCTGTGATCCTGTCAATCTGCCAAACTCAATTTTTTTTCCAGAACTACTCTTTTGAGCCTTGTATATTATACCAAAGATTGCTGGTTTTCTGAGCAATATCTGCTATTTGACATGACATTTCCTCAAATTGTTTATTCATTTGCTCTGACATACCTGCCAAGTCTTTAAGATGCTCCTATGGCATGTTTGTCTCATTCTATCTTCACTTCTTATTTTTATCAATTGTTTAATTACCTCTATATCAGATGTCTGTCCTTGCCCATGGGCAATGCTTTCCTCCATTGCTTCTTTTTCATTTCAGGGAGCCTCCTGACCTTCGTCTGGATCTTTCAAATAAGCTTTAATTCTCCTTCCTTTGAGCATAGTTTCTTTTCTGAACATCCTGCTTTACTTATCTCATTATTTGATAAGATATAAGGGAAAATAACTATATTGAAGAAAATAGCAAGATCTAGGAAAGAATGAAAAATATGCTATCCTTCTCAGCAGCTAACCATGCTCCTTATTTCAGATTCATTAAAATGGCATAGGAGTGTCTTTTTATGTAGGTCTCAGAATTCTTGTCATGCCCCAGCATATAACTTTTATATACTGTTGTTGCTCTCTACCCACATCTAGTGGCCGGAGGGAGAAATATGCCTCAACATAGAGTCTTTATATACTGTTGTTGCTCTCTAACACCATCTAGCAGCCGAAGAGACAAATGCCAAGTGTATTGTCTGAAGCTGACCCCACCTATTTACCCATCAGCCCACGCTCTCAAAACAAGTGCACTCTGGGAAGCCATATTCCCTTTCCTTTAGCATTTGGAGAAAGCAGAAGCACAAAGAAGAATCCATCTTAATCTGTGGCACATTGTCATCCAAGGACAAACCCAGATCCCACACAGAGCATCGTTGGTGAGATTTAAATTACTTGTATTTATTAATTGTTATGTTCAGCAGTAATTCAATACTGCCTATCTTGTATTGGTTTTCATTGTATGTATTTCTATTTTCCCCAATTTCACCATATCCTGTTCTTTCACTAAAGCATCCAGATCTACCCACGTGGTCTGTTTGATTGGAGGATAGGTGGGTTTAGCTGCATGTTGAGCTAACACAGACTAGCTCACACAGACTAACATGTAGTGAGGACAGAACAATTCCATCGACTTATAAAAACGTTGAATAAATAATTTGTATGCATGATCGCACTACCCAACTTTTCCTGGGCCAAGACTATTAATAAGTTTTGAGTGGATGCTTTGTTTAAAAAAAAGAAATTAAATTTGTTAGATGTCATTTACATATAGATTTAAGTGAAGTTAATTAAGTTAATATAAATACTTGTAGGAGAAGAAGAGGCATAACCTGAGGGTGGAGTCAAAAAAGAAATCAGCCCAGATTTTCTGTGTATCCAAAAAAAGTTCTGAGTCTAACCCTTCTTGAATTCTGTTGACCCATATCTAACGCCAAGATAGTTCTAATCTAAATCAATTTAACTGAAAACTTCATGTGTGGTCCTGATCTTTCACACCTGACAATAATCTTTACATTTGTCTTCCCCCCTCTACTTCTATCACATTAAAGTGACAAATCGGCTAACAGCTTCTGGAGAATATTTAGTGTATGCTACTTGCACCATTCACACCCTTCTACAGATACAGAAAATTAAGTAACACTGACAGTTGCATTGCATCTTCCATAGCTTCCAGGCTTGTGCAAGTCCAACAAATAGTAAGTAACTTTCACTTTGGTCTTAGTTTAGTATACTTCTAACTTAACAAATTATATTATATGAAACATAAGATAGAGTAACTGCCCACAATTTCCAAATACTAGAGAAGTGCCTGTCCAACAGAAGAGTGGTTTCTTTAATTACCCTTGAAGGGAAATTCCACTTCTAGAATATAAGGAAAGCCTTTACAATTCAAGGCTTCTTGAATTAATCTAATTGGTGGACTTGGAAATAAACAGCAGACCTCTTATTTTCATGTAACTCTCAGCCTGCTCACTCTGGAAAAATACTAAAAATAATTTTTGGTACAGGATGTGGAAAAAAATCATATGAAGGAATACATATTTTACATACAGGTCCTGACCCCCCCCCCAAAAAAAAATACCCCAATGTCCATTCCACACTCAACTCCCTAATTTATAGGCAGGAAAACAATGAAATGGTGCATAAATGGATTTTTTTAAAGTCCAAGGAAAAGTAGGAAGCTCAGGGAAATAAAAAGATAATGTTTAATATTTTTTTAAAAATCTCCTCTAGGTTTTCCCCCACAAAGCTTCTGAATGCCCACAGAGAGTAAAAGAAAATTACCAGATTGGATCTGATCTACAATCAGGTGTCTTACTTTCCAGGTGGACTAATGACTATCAAAATACAGGGTTATTAATCTGGTACATTCATTCATTGGCATCCTTCGGTCTCAAAAGACTATGGTATCGTGCTCTGGAAAGAGGTCCTAAAATGGCATCTAGTGTGGTTAAAAAGGCCAATTCGAGAGTGGCAATCCCTTCCACATGGAGAGCAGATACATTCTGTCCCCTGCCCAGCCCCCAGATTTCGCTGGTTCCTGGACTGTCTCTTTGCCTCAGCCTGCCGAACAAGTGTCCCTTTGAATTGGAGAAGGCCATGCTGCATCTTTAGCCTCCAAGCTGAATGATCAGAGGTCAAGATTTCCCAGTTGTTAATGTCCAATCCCAAGGCCTTTAGATCCCTCTTTCAAATATCCTTATATTGCAGTTGTAGTCTCCCTCTGAGGCACTTTCCCTGCACTAATTCTCCATACAGGAGATCTTTTGGAATCTGACCATCAGCCATTCTCACGACATGCCCAAGCCAGCATAGCATTGCTGTTTCAATAGTGTATACATGCTAGAAATTCCAGCATATTCCAAGACTGTGCTATTTGGAACTTTGTCATGCCAAATAATGCCAAGAATATGTCGGAGACAGCACATCTGGTACACACAACATGAAAATCATGGCCAGAAAACAAACCTTCAATCTCTTTTTTAAAAGATCTAAAATCATTCCCTGGATCAGATGACATACAGTACTAAGCCTGAATATAGTATGTATTTGCATGTGATATTGAACAGTTTCAGAAGGAGTTCCTATACTATCTTAGAAAGTTTTGCCTAGAATTAAGCAGAGCACATGTGAAACTCAATTCTAAGGTCAACCTAATGCTTCTTTACAGCCATTTCCTAAATAGTCTGTGATGGGCAGAAGGATTCCCATATTCTAGCAATGTCACTTACTGTCTGGAAATATACATTTGTTATTAACTTATGAAAATAATTTAATAATGGCTGGGTGAATTCAAATTTGTTCCGAAAATACATCAAGTACCTTAGTAGGCAGTAAAAGGTAAAATTGTGGAAATAATACATTTTGATCTGGAGCACTGCTAGTACAGCCGTATATTATCCTTCCATCCTTATATATACGATCAATAATTTCAGAGACACATGAGTTAGCTTATTGTATTTATTTTAAGTTGAGAAATTACTGACAAAATCACACGACTCTTTTCAGATTTTATTGAAACTGAACGTCAACTCAGAGATTCTTCCATAGGTGAAAGGATAATTCAGTAGGGTGCTTCAGCTATTAAGCATTAATTCAATAGTGCGATCAACAACTATTCATACTTATGCACATGATATGCAGTAGATATAGATATTACAAAGCTAAAACATTGTGTATTTTGCAACCTTTTTATATTATGTTATACAACAACATATTTTCCTGCAAAGCAGAATTATAAACTGGATAATCCAGTTATGAAGTCCAGTCCCCATATATATTTATTTATTTTGCTTTATACAAATGCCAGAATTTATCATATTTCCCTCCACTGCAGTGCCTTACTATGATTTTCCGTGTACACATAAACAAGGAGTTTAGAGAATATTTTCACCTGCTTATTTATATTTCTGGAAATTCTACAAAAATAACATTTACCTCTTGTGGCAGCTGTGAATCCTGACATGTACTAGGAAAAGATGTTTTAAACGACAGGTTTTTATTTATAGCTAAATGGAAACTGACTGGAAGACAACTGCCTCAGTATATCTCCAGAAAAGGTCTGTGGGTTTATTTTTTTTTAAAAAAATGATTCAATTTTATGTCTTCAATATATTCCTGATTAACTATTTTTAAAGTTATATCTATCATTTTTTATTGGTGGTAATTTTTCTTTAGTGGCATGATTACACATGCTCGTATTTATTGCTTTTTCCCTTAAATTCATGTATCACTTACTAATCCTGCTTTGAAATGTTAGACCCTGCCACTTTACATTCTTTTGTTGTTTACAAAATATATATGTCAGAAAAACTTAAGGAAAAATAAATAAGAAAAGTAAAGATGGAGGAGCATCAAGAGTGGTAGGATTCAAATAATTTAACAACCAGTTCTTTGCCCTAATGACCAGCTGGATAGGCGTGGTTTGATGGTCATGTGACCATGTAGGCGTGGCCAACTTCACTCACATTGATGGGCGCTTTGCCTTAGCTGTTACAATGTAATAAGGGTTAACTGGAGAGGCAGTTTCTGTAAGCAGGGCAATACAGATTAGACTAGAAACAACACCAGAATGTTTCCTTCCTGCCTTCCTTACAAGATTAGCCCTGTAACGTGGAAAAAAACAAAATAAGATTTCTTCCAACAACCGGTTCTCTGAACTGCTTAGAAAGTTAACAACCGGTTCTCCCGAATAGGTGCGAACTGGCTGAATACCACCACTGGCATCAAAGAGATGCTAAGAAATAAAATATGGTTAAATTATATAGGGGTCTCCAAACCTGACAACTTTAAGACTTGTGGACTTCAACTCCCAGAAGTGGACTTCTTCAGAAAGCCATGCTGACTATAAGGAAAATCAATATAGAATGTTTTATAGATGGCACATGCCACCTGAGAAATTAGCAAAAATGTTTAAAGATAAATCAGCCAAATGTTGGAAGTGTCATCAACTTCCAGGATCATATTATCATATGTGGTGGACATGTTTGGAAGCCAAAAACTATTGGAGTAAAATTAAGACATGGTTGGAGGAAATGATACATCAACGTATTGAATTTAAACCAGAGCTGTTCCTATTGCATATCCTACCAGAAAAAACAAGCAAGGAAAATGCTTATTTGATAATACATGAAATAACAGCTGCAAGGATTGTTTATGCACAAAATTGGAAAGCAGATAAAATACCTTTGGAAGAAGAAGTAATAAAAAAAAATCCCAGACTGTGCTAAAATGAATAGATTAACTTTGATGATTAAGGATAGAGAAGACTCAGAGTATTTTAAAATTTGGAATTATTTCTATTATTGGTTGGAGAAGAGATATAAATGATTAAGTATATAAGTATGTATAAATA
>JANHZT010009480.1:270238-281034 GCA_032468215.1 Stegonotus admiraltiensis | reverse complement strand
GGAAGAGGGGAGGAGGGAAGGGTGGGGGGAATAAAATGTTTGTACTTCTTATAAAACTTGTTAATAAAAAAAAAAGCTGACTTTGTATAAATATACAGAAGTATGAAGGCTATTGCTTAACGCATTGTAAGCCGCTCTGGAGAAGGGCGGCATATAAATCAAAGCAAAAAACAAAAAAACAGTATGTCTCAGGTTTTCATGTAAGTCCTTCTGTTATCCTTGCCTTGCCTCTCATTTGTTAATCAAACCTTTCAAATGGATGTAAAGCATATTAAGAAAAAACATGCAAAGACGTGCGTAATGAATGAATATTGAATATAGTCAAAGAAAGAATTTAAAGACCACTGATTGAAAACACTGTAATACACGAGACAATCGCTCTGAAAGGGGAAGAACTGCTCTCTGAGCTTGCTTGATCTCTTGCAGAGTTTTCATTACCTAAACTAGGTAACATCATCGGTGCTAAGTCATAATGAAGTTATCTAGCTTGAGTAATGAAATGTCTGCAAGAAAACAAGCTCAGAGAGCACCAAGGACCCCACATCAGTGGTGGGTTGCCCCTGGTTCGCACTGGTTCTATAGAACTGGTAGTAAAACCGGCGGGAGGCCCTGCCCACCAACTCTGACGTCACCAAAACGCTTCTGCGCATGCATGTGGCCCCGCTGTGAACTGGTAGTAAAGGTAAGTAGAACCCACCCCTGCCCCACATGTCAACCCTGATCTACAAATATTCTACTTTGTTAGTGCAAAGTTTTTGAGCACAGCTCAGAATCTGAATTAATCCAATGAAACTCTGAACATGAGGCCACTGATATTCAACTTTATTGTTCATCAAGATTAAGCTGGGCGACCTTTCATCTACCACCTTAAACAGAGCAGGTAGAGAGAGAAAAAGCAAAAGCCGCACACAAAAACTTTTTCTCAAACTTCTTATAGTTTACACAGCTTGTACAGATCGTCATAGTGTTAGAAACATAATTTCATATCCATTAGTTCATGCAAACCTCATGATTTTCTCTGCGCTCTGAAAACAAAGGACCTCAGAGGGGGGAAAAGAATACATTTTCTGGCATATAGCCCAGAGCTTTGTTAAGGTAAAGATAAAGGTTCCCCTCGCACGTATGTGCTAGTTATTCCTGACTCTAGGGGGTGGTGCTCATCTCCATTTCAAAGCCAGAGAGCCAGCGCTGTCCAAAGGCATCTCCGTAGTCATGTGGCCGGCATGACTAAACGCCAAAGGCACATGGAACACTGTTACCTTCCCACCAAAGGTGGCCCCTATTTTTCTAGTTGCATTTTTTAATGTGCTTTCGAACTGCTAGGTTGGCAGAAGCTGGGACAAGTAATGGGAGCTCAACCCGTTAGGCAGCACTAGGGATTCGAACTGCTGAACTGCCGACCTTTCGATCGACAAGCTCAGCGTCTTAGCCACTGAGCCACCACGTCCTTCGATGTGATGAGCCACCACCAGAGCTTTGTTAGGGGGTGCTATTTCACATTAGGTTGCTGAGAGTACACATTTTGTATTTCACAAGTTACTTTGCTAGGCTACTTGGCAATTAGTCTGGAGCCTTTATTTTATTTTTTTATTTTTTTATGTAATTATATTTATATACGGCCCTTCTCCCGAAGGACTCAGGGCGGTGAACAGCCAGATCAAATACATATATATAAAAGTTAAAATATAGTTTAAAATCAGATTAAATACTTTGGCCCACAATTAAAACATCTTTGCAGTTGACACATTAGGTAACAATGGAGCTTCTCTCAGCAGCAATTAACAAAAGCTGAGTTAGATTACACTCTGTGTATGCTCTAATCCTTTCATTAGTAAAGAATATTATACATAACTAACCCTAACAATTTTGGCCAGAATTTTTCTTTTTAGAACTGTCATACATAAGTTGAAATGCAAGCCATGCAAGTATTTTCTGATTGGCTCCACTGTCTTTTCCTAGCATGGATTTTCTCTTCCTAGGAGCAAAGAAGTGACTTCAAGGAGGGAGCTGTTGTAACCTGCTACTCTAAAGAAAGGTAGCTAATTATAAATTTAATTCTGCTTTGTTTTGAAGCACCCAGGTGCCCAATCTTGTATGGCAATCACAACAAAGTTCAATACAGGTGTGTGTTGGCAGACAAGGTGGCATGTTGCCCATCAGGTGGTATGAACCTGGGACCTGATATCACAATATGCAAAATAGATTTGCTGTAATCAAGGGCAAGATTGCCAAAAGGACTGGTGTGTAAAATCAAACTCATTGAGGCTGGATGTGTGTGGGTTGGCTGGGGCTGGGACAAAAAAATCCCAGAGACAACTGTCTGTTTTGACTGAATGATTCAGTTGTCAGGATTTGTATGCTGAACTGGATAAGGAGTGGGATAAGAATATTATGCAAATACCATGTCCCAGTCAAAAATGAGGCACTTCTAGAGCCCCGCCTCGTCAGTCTTCCATGAAAAAAAGTTGGTGTTAGAGAATGGTTGAAAAAAACAAACCAGGCTTGTCATTACCAAGCTCACTGTTAATATCCTGGCAACTGTTGGACATGCCTCCAAGCTCTGATTGGCTGCAGCACTGACAGCTGCCAATGTCACGAATGGGAAAGAGGCCAGTGATATAACAAAGGTTCATGGGATAACAGGGATTCTAGCATCCCCCAATGGGAGCTTTGGGTTAAATAAAAGTCTCCTAGAATAGCCGGTAAGGAGCTATCGTTGGAGCTAAGCATGCTGTGGAGTTAAGCATACTGTGTGAATGGGGCCAGTTTAGTTAGAAAGAAATCAAGGGCCAAAGTGGGGTAGCCTGATATTGATTGATTGATTGATATTGATTGATTTCTGTGATACTTACTTTGCCAGTGAATGTGAGTAAAGAGGCCAGTGTAAAATCCCCAGATTAAAATGTAAAATGTAAATGTAAAATGTAAAATCCTCAGGAGAAACAAGATTTGGGGATTTGAAAATACTTCATTACAAATTATGATAATTACCAAGGAGCCTTGGTGGCACAGCGGACTAAAGTGATGTTAAGTGGCACTTAGCTGCCAGCTGCCTGCAACTACTGTGAGTTCAAATCTCACCAGGCTCAAGGTTGACTAAGCCTTCCATCCTTCCGAGGTAGGTAAAATGAGGACCCGGATTGTGGGGGGAATAAGTTGACTTTGCATAAAGAACACCGCTTTGGGGGGGGCGGGGCGAAAGCCCTATTAAGCAGTTATATACAAAAGTATGAAGGCTATTGCTTAATGCATTGTAAGCTGCCCTGAGTCTCCTGAGAAGGGCGGCATATAAATCCAATCAATCACTCAATATTTGACTTTGTTTAGGGTTAATTCCCAGCTATCCTAGTATCCCACCCAACTAGCACCAAGTTTCTTTTTTTCAATAAAACTTCCTCTTCTGGGGCACCAGACCTAGGAAGTAACGGTTCTTGTTCCCCTCTTTCACCTTTGTGTAGTATTCTTGATGAGCAACAGAAGGGACTTTCAACGCCCCGATGTGGCCATTGAACAGAGGTAGGTTTATTTCAAAACTCGCAACCACCTTTCAAGAAAAAGAGAGGATGGAGAAGAAAAATATTCAATTTCTGTTTTTTTTCAGTGGTTGCTTTACCTGTAGATATGGGTAAAGAAAGAAAAAGGAGATGGGGGGGGACTCCATAAGGGGACTGTTTAGGAATAGTGAGTGGATTGATTTGGAAAGGAACTTCACACCAGTTCAACACCAGGTGGGTGGGAGTTTGCCCATCTCTTAAAGTACAACTCCTCTTAGGATCTTTTCTAACTTTTTAAAAAAAGGTTAACTGCAACTAGTGAGGGTGGGAAGAACAGAAAAGTAGATGAATTAAGACTGCAGCCCTAAAAATGTGACATTAAATTTACTTCTATGCCATTTTTCTAATTAACCCTCTGCCAAACAACACTTCGTTGTAGGAGAAAACTAAAAAGATGCCACCCATAAGTCAGAAGCAGCAGTGCCAGTATGCCACTGTAAGAAGATGACATCCCTCTGTCATATGTGACTATTATAATAAGTGTAAGAATTATATTGTATTGTAAGTGTAAGAAGCAATGCAGTTATTCTCCAGCAGCATTAATGCCTTGATCCTGATCTGGAAGACCAAACGGTTTCTGTCCCAATTCTCAGCCATGGCAAAATATTCCTTCCTAGCCTAAGAACTGACTTAGCAGCTCTTCTTCAGGCACGCCAAATAACCCACAAATTGCAATTGAAGTCAGAAACATTGAGCCCGAAAATCCAATCGAGAGTTCCATTATGAGCCATGGCTAGGGCAGATGACAAATGTAGATTTTCTTCCAATTTCTTACAAGCTCCTCTTTCCAAAGAACTCACACTGCCTAGTGGATAGCACTAGAGGCAGATTTGCCAGGTGAATTCTTGAGTCACAAAAACACTCTCATTTATTTCCTGGCACTATCCTTCCTGCCTCCACTCCCACATATCTTTGGCATGAAGGTTTCCTTTCCTTTTTCTTTTCCTGGAGACAGCTTTATCCTACTTGCTGTCTCCACGACAGGTGTTTCACAAAAGCCAGCTATGCCCTATCCATTTCTGTGCCAAAGGTTCTGCAACGTAAGAGTGTACTAGACTAATCTCTGCTTTTCATAAGCAGCATCTTTTGTCCCAAGTGCTGTAATTGGGTTCAGAGAAACCAACTTTGTCATAGGGGCACTGTGGAGCCAAAGTGGGATAAACGCAGAATAGGGATGGGGTGGGAAAGTTGTAACACCAGTTGGTTGAATCGAATGAGGTCATTTCATTTCATTTCAGTGGAAATCTATAGTTATCAAAGCACCAAGCTGCACAAAACCCATTTGATTCATAGCATTATTGTCAATGGAGGAATCGAAGGAGTAGCCTGTGAATGTAAATGTAGACAATTGTAAACAGAGGAGGAGGAGTTCCTGTTGATTATGTACAATAGACATAACCAAGCATAGATAACCAAGGCAATGTTTAAAGTGCCTGCTCATAGAACAACAGATTTGTGTGTGTGTGTGTTAGAACTCTGAACACAGATGTAATGAAAGAATATAAGCCTTCATTGTTACCTCTAAGCTCTGCTTTGTTCATTTTCTTCCTGCATCTAACATTTGTCAATGCTGAGACAAGTTCACAACCACTGATGTTTTTTCAGGATCCAATCAGGGTTGGTCACCAGGACCAGAGGATTTGTCTTCCGAGCTTTCAGACTTGTGCTGAAGTCTATCTTCAGAGAACTTCTCTCTAGCAGAGTGTGTGCTGTTCTCTGTGTGTGGTATTTATAGTGCCTGTTGAATTTGGCATTTTAGAGGTTGATTGAGGTGAAAATGAAGTTATCATTGGTTGGAAGAATTGCAGTCATTAGGATGATTTTACTCCTTAAAGTATTATTTTTATTTCAAGTTTTACCAATTCATTCATCTTCATTAATTTTGACAATGCAAAGAGTATTGATTTTATACTTGCTGGGAAATGATTGAGGTTTGTAAAAAGTGTTATATTTTAAAACATCTCAGGTTGGGTTTGGAATTCAAAATTCATACTTTTCTTATGAGATTTTCCATTTTTGAAATATTGTATGGTTATTAACAGAAATGAAAACCAAAATCTGGATTGAAGTGGATGTCCCAGAAGAGAGTGACATTGGATTACTAAAAATTCCTTAATTGGACACTGTTAAAAGATTTAAAGCTGATGATAATCCTTTTTGGAGTGCTAATTTTAAAATCTGGGCAAAATGTCTAAAACTTTAGTTACCCCTTGATCTCCTATTATTTCTATTTATAGCCATTCTAAATTTCTTGTATCTGTTACTGCATTTTATAAACCAAAGATCAATCAGGATTTATACAGATTGAAGGATAATTATCATTCTGGCAATCCTGTTAATTTAGAGTTGATAATTAATGAGCTAACTTTTCCAAACCTGTATTTCAATTACACTTTAGATCCTTTCTTCTTAATTCAGAAATAAAAGCTCAGACAAAGAGACTCCCCCCCCCCAACAAACTTTGAAGAAGAGGTATCAAATCTAAAAGGTGTATCACTAAATTATATAATATCATCACAGAGAAAGCATAGTAGTCTCTAATTGGTTTGAAAATGGCTTTGGGGAAAAAGAAATTAAGACTTAAGTGGAATAACATATGGAAGTAGAAACCAGTGTCATCATCCTCAGACCAAATTAATGAGAATTTACTTCAACTATTCCATAAATGGTATATTCTTCCTTTAAACTAGTATGCATGAACACAATTAGCACCTGTTTTGTTGGAATGGTTGTGAGGAAAAGGGAACTTATTTCTATTTGTGGTTGTCTTTTCCTTCTGGTTTGAGTTGTTTTTGGAGAACGGTAATGTTATAAATCAAAGAATTAATATGCATCCATGACTTGCTGAATATATTTTTAGAGTTCAATGCAAACATTTACTCTAAAAAATTAGTGCAATTTTTTTTATTCATGCTTATTGAGAATTTTACCATAAAAAAGAACAATTAAAAAAAGAAAAAAGGAAGAAAAAAGTGCAAAAAATGAAAAAAAAAACCTCCTAAAGAAAAATGACATCTAACCTTCTTTTCAACAGTTACAATATTATAACCCCTCCTTCCTTCTTACATATTATATGTCCCTTCAACCCCTCATTTAGTCCAATCTTCAAAGTCGTAAATCATCATTTCATTTCTTTCTTCTTTGAGCAAAAAATGTCCACACTGTTTCTAATCTTTCAGAAAAGATTTTTTCCTCTGATCAGGGAGGTCAGTTTTGACATTTCTGTAAATTCTAACGTTTTCACAATCCATTCCTCCATTGTAATGATTTCATTATTCTTCCAATTTTGTGCATGCAATAATCTTGCTTGCTCAATCTACCAGGAGTTTTTTTCTAATTCACTGTCCATAAGTCCCAATGGAAGCAGTTGCCCTAGGTCTCCGAGGAATGAGTGTGGAAGGAATAATAGACCATAATCTGTCATGCTGGTCCAATGTGGGTTTGGCAGATATGATCACAGAATGTCATAGAATGGATCCCACTTGATAAAAAATGTCCACGAAAGAGACTTAAAACAAGATGGATTGACAACATCAGCAAGTATTGTGTCCCCAATTAGCAAAAGAAAGCTTAGGACTGTATTGGTTGGAAACATACGGAAGAGTATTGAATGTAATTACATAAGTCACAAGATTTACATCATGCTACCACGATACATTTGTCATCCTTCGTACTCCCCCATCTATAGTTGTCTCCCAGGGAGGGGAAATGATGAAATATGCACACTATTGTTATACACAAATGCCAATCATATATGCTTGTATCCATGACATGTTTGTAATCATGTCTGATAATTTCACTGAGTGTGTGTTGTCATTTAGCATCTTCTTATCTTGTTTTGGAAACCAGCAAGCATAACCCTAGATCAGGGGTGTCAAACTTGCATTGTCACGGCATCATCATGTGACGTATCAGGACTTTTCCCCCTCTTCGCTAAACTGGGCGGGGGCAGAGCCAGCACGTGACACATCTGGCCTGTGGACCTTGAGTTTGACACCCCTGCCCTAGATCAATGGTGGCAAGCCTTTCAGACATGATGTGTCAAAAATTCAGAAAATGCTTAACTTGTCTCTGCTGGTGTGTCATCCACCCCCAAACAAAAGTTAAACAATTCTGTATCTGCCCTCCTCCATATAGGCTGTCCTGAAAAGCAGCATTCAGCAGCAGCACCTAGGTTGCTCATGAAGCTTTGACTTCAGCCCTGGTGCCACTGATGGCACTCAAGGCCACCTTGTACTGTTCCTCAAGGCTTGTGAGTCTTGGGAAATGGTGTAATTGCCCCCGCAGCTCAGCAGTCCTCAGGATCTGCCATGCAGTGCCTACCTTCAGGCAGTGTTTCTGTTGACAAGGCCCTGCGTCTACCTGAGGCTGCTCTGGCTTGCATAATGCCTTCGTTCTTGAAATGGCTTCAGAGAATGCTCTCTGCAGCCTCCGTGGTCTCCAAAAACTGTGCAGAAACATGTTCATTTTCAGATACTCCAGAGGGTGTGTGAGAATTGGGATTCTTGTGTGATCTCTGGAAGTTATACAAAAGAACCATGTTCTCGAATGACTTCTGGAGGGTTTGGAGGCCACCACATCCTCCAAAAATAGTGCAAGGGTGGGGTGTAATTTTGAGAATAGTTCTTGGCATGTTACCCAAAACATTGTAGCATGTAGCATTTTAACACACGTCATAGGTTTGCCATCACTACCCTACATTTTTACACGCTTTATTAGATTCTAACCAAAGAAACTAATCATCCAATTTCACTTTGCTTTAAAGGCTTTCTTAACTGAATGAAATTAGACTGTAAAAGTTTCCATATTATTTTAAATTCTGCTTCATCACAGTACCCAGAATTGTCCAATCACACAAAGGAAACTCAAGGTAGATCTGATCGTTTCCTTCAGAAAGCAGTGTGAATTCTATGGATAAATTGTACTGTCTTGTTTTATTTCGCAAAATAATTTTATTTTTAAATCCATAAATCACTTTGAGAGGAAATGGCATCTTAACTAAATAAAATATTGGAAGTTGAATTAAAAATGTTTGCAACTCTTTGGCTGCAAACGTTGTCTTGGGAAGTAAGCACTGTTGGGTTCCAGGATTCCGAGTGTACAAAGGACATTGCTATTGAAAAGACAGTTTGGACCCTAATTTAGAAACAAGCAAAAACTATAGGCTGATGTTAGAGGTATTATCATCATTGTCAATAAATGCAACATCTTTCTACTCTGGTCAGAACATAAGGATGTCTGAACTCTAGCCAAGCTGATCAGGGCCCATAACTTGCATTGCTTGCTGTTGTATAATACTCTAGAATAGCTAGCACTGACAGATTACATACTGAATCTGTTTTTAAGATGATTATAGAGGCCTCAGAGATAAAAGAGCTCTTGTGCTATAGGCTGTACAAACAGTACCTGCCCCAAAGACCTTGCAATCTAGGCATCCAGCATAGACAAAGGACCCATTGTCACCTTGATTTTATAGAGGGGGAATGAAGGCCCCAGAGCAATGAGGTGAAAAATTCCGAAGTGATACTGCCAAGCTGCCTCTCCACCTTGGTGGGTGAAGTACGTGGCTTGAATGAACAAGAGGAACCCAGAGAGATGCTGAAGGACGAAATGGTCTCGCTGTCAAGGCTGGATGATCAGAAACATACATCCGCAATGATGGGCCATAACTACTGATGAATATGAATTAATATGAAGATGGGTTAATATATGAGAGCTGAGAGAAATTTTCTCTGGGATTTGCCAATTAATAGGGCTAATTCACAACCCTTGGTTTCTCTATTTTTGATACTTCATCCTGAGGGCACTCAAGAGATTGCTACATAGAGTTCTTAATGTACAAACAAAACTAATTTTCATTTGTCTACAGCAGAGGTCTTCAAACTTGGCAGCTTTAAGACTTGTGGAATTCAACTCCCAGCTATGCTGGCTGGAGAATTCTGGGAGTTGAAGTCCGCAAATCTTAAAGCTGCCAAGTTTGAAGACCCCTGGTCTACAGCCTGATAGAGCCAGTTCTTCCTGAGTTTGGACTGTCAATGGAGATTCTCCAAGAATCGGTTGGGCAATAGAATGGTGACTTTTGACATCTTTGTGTTTTTGTTAAGATGACCTTGCTCATAAAGTAGGTTCAGCAACTACTTATTCTCAGAAGGAGACTTGACACAAGCATATAGAGAATTTGAGGAAAAACTGGTTCTCTCCATGTACTTCCAAAAATCACAGTTTTGTCATTTTGGGCAATTGAGTTGGCTAAATCCTGGAGAACTGTGGATTCTAGCTTCTATAGTATATATATAGAGAGACAGCTGAGAAATCCTCTATATCTGACCCACCACCCCACTAAAATCACTAGCTGTTGCATAATCCTGAGATGAGTGGTAATGGAAAGTTTAGCGTGGTAGAAAAGTATTTACAAACAGGACTGGGGATTGTAAAACTGCAAATGAATGTTAAATGCAAACAGATGTGAAAGACAAGACTTACCCAGAACACGCCTGTACACATTGCCTTTTGTTCTTCTGCAATGCATTTGCCAAGACATTGGACTGAAACATGTGCAGACCAGGTGTAAAAGAACTGTGAAGGACAGATGGAGATCTTCACATGTAGAATGTGGGAGGGCAGATGTCACGGAGAGGAACAGGCTGTAAAGCAAAATAAGGACATCCTGAAGCTTTAAATTCATGACTACATTTTGGAAGTGCTTAAAATGTTAAGTGGTTTCCTTGATAATTTTCATTAAAAAAAAATCAACCAAACCAAGAACAAGTCTTCTACTAAGCCTAAGTTATGCAGTAGATATCTTCCAAAGAGAAACTATACTACTTTAATACCATAGCCAAGTGTTTTAGCTTTTTAGCTCAGGATGACAAACCTATCGCTCTGAAAGGCTTTAATATGGTTAAATTCACAGATGTGAGAAGGAGAAGTGGCCAGCTAATGTTGCATCATAGAGACAAGGCACCTACTTTGCTCATTATAGGGCAGTTCTTAACAGAGACATTAGATTGGCCAATGTCAGCGCCAGAAGTTAAATCTCCCAGAATATACTATTCTTATCAGGATGATTCAGTTAGTAACTGAATTGCCAGACATGATACTCATTCAAAAAACCAGGAAGAAATTTATAAGAAGGGTGGGGGGGGAGAGAGACAGACAGACAGACAGACACACACACACACACACACACACACACACACAGAGACAGAGACAGACAGACACAGACACAGACACAGACACAGA
>JANHZT010009480.1:185150-196131 GCA_032468215.1 Stegonotus admiraltiensis | reverse complement strand
GTTCAGTGGTTCGAATCCCTAGTGCCGCGTAACGGGGTGAGCTCCCTTTACTTGTCCCAGCTTCTGCCAACCTAGCAACAGACATAATATAACTGTGCAATTTTATAGTCTTTCTTGCACAGGACTGTGAAATGACTATACATTTCAGAATTCCCAGCCAACTGAGAATGGCTTGCTGGGAAACTTGACAGCTGTAATTCTAGTGCATCTGGAGAAGCACAATTTCTTCCTCGTCCCTCATATGGGCTGCACCTAGTCAGTTTCAGTGGAAACAAAGGAACTGCTATGTCTTTCTAAGATAGACCAAGACATAGCACCTTGAGGCGAAAGCAGTCACTGCCCCCTCTCTTGTACAAGATGATATGCATAACCCACACAACTAGGCAGAATATTTTGACAACAGAAGCTGGTTGTCCCACAAGAGGACTGAAAGCTTTAGAAGCCTACCTCTTTAGGGAAAGAGATCAAAATCTGAGCCCAAAGATGGATAAACCACACAACAAGGTGGCCATTGCAATTAGTACTTTCCCACCAAATCTACTATTTTTGGGGGGAGGACAGAGATTTGCAAAAACTGTATTTATAGATGCCAACTAATAATTAGCTATACTTTAATGTGTGCCGTTGTGTACATATAAAAATGACAATAAATCTTAACTTTATATTAAATTTTATATTAAAAACATAGTTCATTTCCCTACTGCTGAAATGGCAATGATCAAGTGAAATCCTATGAATCCTCTCAGACTGCTATGCAGGTGCTACTTGCAATGGCATCTTCCATTTTAGTATATTTTCCAAAGCCCTGCTTTTCCTGTCTTTTTACAATTTAACTAGATTTGGATTAGACAATCCTTCCAATAGAGTTGTGATGGCAAACCTATGGCACACGTGCCATAGGTGGCATGCAGAGCCATGTCGGTGGGCACTTGAGTATTGCCTTAGCTCAGCTCTGGCATGCACAGCTGATTTTCAGGCCTTCCAGGCCCACCAGAAGTCAAGAAATGGTCCATTTCTGGCCTCCGGGGGGCCTCGGGGGGGGAGGACATTTTCGCCCTACCCAGGCTCCTAGTAAGCCTCTGGATCCTGGGGAGAGTAAAAAACTGGCCTTCCGGTCCCACCGGAAATCAGCAAATGGGCCATTTCCAGCCTCCGGAGTGCCTCCGGGGTGTGGGGTGTGGGGAAGGCTGTTTTCGCCCTCTGGAGCTGAGGGAGGGTGAAAAACAGGCCTACCAGGTCCACCATGCCATCACCAAAAGCAGGGGGAGTGTGGGGTGTGTGTGTTTTCGCACGCACATTCATGGGGGGCAGGGCGCATTGAAGTATGGATGTGGGCATGTGCGCACGTGCGCACGTGACACCCCTCGCGATCCCCCCACTTTTGGCACGTGGTGGCAAAAAGGTTAGCCATCACTGCAGTAGAGGATTGCCCCACTATCAAAAGAATGTCTTCTCCTGAAAAGGAAAAATAAATCAATGTGAAAAATTAATATATTAGACTAAAACCTCACAGAGGTTTCTATTGTTTTAGTCACAGGTAGGACCATCACCTGATAAATTAAGTAGAATGCCCCAAATATAGGCGATTACTACACCAAGAAATGAAGTTGTAGCTCATGGTAGGAAATTTGGCTCAGATCTCTCACTTTGTTCTAAAAGCAAAATACATTATTTTAGAGCATTTTCATATGAGTTGGATAAGTGATTGGCCTGGCTCCAATATTATGCTAAGCTGTAGGTTGTTTGATTTGGTTTTGGGTATCATCTGAACTCTGCTATTGTAGTTATTTGCTAAATTATTACTAAACAAACCATGGTTCAATGTTGTGTGTAAATCCAGTAATTCCTTTCTTTCAAATGCCATTGCCAATAAAAATCAATTGCATTGAAAGTCAATTCCTTACAATATATTGCATTTATCTAAATATTAACATTTGTGGAGGAGAATTCTAATGAGAGATTTTGGGACACCAACTTATCCCAGCTTTGATCTCTGGATGGTTCAGCAGGAAAATATTCAAAAGCAAGCAATTATGTTAGTTTAAGCCACAGTAGATATTACATTGTATTGTAAATACAGTACAATAACTACAATTTGGGCTTTCTAATTGATCCATGTCCTTAGTGAGAGCACATACTGTATATTATGCCAATATGTTAGAACATCCTAGGTTCTTGGGAAGAACTCAATGCATATGAAGGCCAACACTGGGTAAACAACTGGCAGTTGTGACTTCACATTGTTGTGAACAGACAGTAATAAAATCTGGATAGTGGACATTGTACTACTTGGTGGCAGCAAAATAGAAGAGAAAATCACAATATACCAAATAGAAGTAGAACAATGGTAGCAAAAGGAAGCAAAGAGTGCCAATAGTAATAGGCGCCTTGGGTGCAATCCCAAAATATATATAGCTCCACTTGAACACCATCGGCATTGACAAATTCTAGATCAATCAATTGCAAAAGGCAGCTTTACTTGGAATAGGTTACGGCCTGCAATAATACCTTTAACACCGTCAAACGTCATCTGCCCATCCCAAGTGCTTGAGAATGATATGATAGGTGAACAAAAATGCCAAATCCAGTCTAAACATCTGGTTGAATGTGCCAGACCAACCAAAATAATAATAGCCTGCTCTACCAAGATACTTTTCACCTTTGTATTATTTATTTATTTATTTTTGCTGTTGTCCAGGTATCCACAACTTACAAAATGGAAGCATCTTATTCTTGTATGCCTTTCTATTAAGAAGACCAATCTGGAGTGGTAACCACTGTTCATTTTCCATAACAATATGGTGCCAAAACCAGGCATCTCCAATGCAGCATTGGTAACTTGTAACAGCTTGACACTCGATTGTCAACACTTGTTTTTTAATCTCCACCATTTCAGGATCTTTTAAAAGATAAAGAGGGCATACAAACTCAGTAATGAATTCTAAGGTTTTGTTTACACATTACCTGGACGGATGCAGTTGTTACCTTTGCAATTGTGGTTCTGAGGAGTCTACATAGTTGTATTTGCATCATACATCAAACTACCAACCAGCGAACCACATTCAACCACATAGCACAGTTATAGAATCCAGCTCATGGATTTAGATTTGTGACTAAATATAGTTGGCTGGAGTGCGATGGGGCATTGTGTGAACAACTGAACCCTCTAAAGCAGAGGTGGGTTTCAGCAGGTTCTGACCAGTTCTGGAGAACCGGTAGCAGACATTTTGAGTAGCTTGGAGAACTGGTAGTAAAAATTCTGACTGGCCCTTCCCCCATCTACTCTCTGCCTCCCAAGTCCCAGCTGATCGGAAGGAAATGGGGATTTTGCAGTAACCTTCCCCTGGATTGGGGACAGAATTGAGATTTTACAGTATCCTTCCTCTGGAGTGGGGTGGGAATGGAGATTTTACAGTATCCTTCCCCTGCCATGCCCACCAAGCCACACCCACCAAGCCATGCCACACCCACCAAGCCATGCCACGCCCACCAAGCCACACCCACAGAACTGGTAATAAAAATTTTTGAAACACACCACTGCTCTGAAACATATTCATTGCTGCTGAAACAATGGATGCAATTCAATGATATCCGATTGAAAACCTTGGGTGGAAATTATTGTTCAATGTTCACTTAAGTGAGTAAGTGCGTTTTTGGTTCAGGTAATTATGGGACAGTTTATTCTTTGAAGACGGTACTTGATTTTTAATACACTTCAGCCAAGGATCAAGACTCAAGTATATCACAATATCCTTGTGGTTCAAATGAGAGGATTAGAGCTAGGGCTGAATTGTTCTGATAAAATGTATGTTGATAGACTTCCTTGGAGAAAGAGCTGTAATTGTGTAAGAATTCAGTTCCCCTGGAAATCACTTTTCCTAAGCAGTAAGTACCCTGTTTCCCCCAAAATAAGACATCCCCTGATAATAAGCCCAACTGGGCTTTTGAGCGCATGGCAATAAGGCCAAGTGCTTATTTCAGGGTTCAAAAAAATATAAGACGGGCTCTTATTTTCGGGGAAACACAGTAATTACAACAATTCTGATGAGGCTTATGGAATTCCTGTGAGAATGAAAACCATTTCTGAGGCAGGGAAACAATTTGCTTTTACGAGCTCCTTGAATGAGAAAACAGGTAATTTGTAACTAACTGAATTTCAGTTGTGGCAATCTGCATAGAGTGACTTGGACAACTCTAATTACACTGCAGATTATCTCCTTATCTTCCAGCTACAACCAAATAAATGATTGTGGTGATTTGTTAGCAGCAAAAAAGGCATGCTGGCTCCAATCCGTGTGCATTTTCCTACTACTCTGAAACTCACAATCAGTTAAATCAGTGGATGGTGCAAGCAATCCTACCCTCTATGGTAGGAGAGTCATGGGGTCCTGTTATGCCAGCCACTTGGATACATATTTAAGCCTCATTCCTTCATGCTATTCCAAAATCCATAGTAAGACATTACATTTATTTGGCTAATTAAAACCTGGTTTGCTTTTCTGTCCAAAGACAATGTTTTACATGGTCCTTACAATTACCTTAATTCTCAAATTTGAGCATGGTGTTGTATCAATGAGATCAAACATGATGGAACTGCATGGACTTGCAGAAACAAGATTCCCATTGGCTCAGCAGCTCTTAGGGGGGTCACTTACATAAGACAAATATATGCAGGCCTGATTTTAGCAAATCCTGGGCACCGAGCCAGTAATCTGCATTTTAGCCAATTTCTCCTTTGTTGCAAAACCATGACACACACAGGAAAATATTTGGAGGCTGTTATCCATTACATTCGACTATTTATTGGCTATCTCTTCAGAAATCTGGGGCAAGGCAGGAAAAGGTATGGCATAGTTGAGAAAAGAAGAGGAAGAAACAAAGACTCTTTCGCAAGTCTTAGGGCACTTGCTTACCCCTACAGTTTCCGTTTTGTTTGGAAGCCAGCCAAGCAGCAATCATTTATCTCTTTGTTTCCCCAAAACACCACAATGCCCATGTGCCCCTTCCAACCGATTTGCAGCCGGAAGAGCACAAAAACCAGGCATTCTCTTCTACTGTGCATAGCTCCTGTGCTATGCAAATTACACACACACACAACCTGCTGCGCTGTGCAATGAGGAAATTAAGCTGCTCAGGAAAATAAATTATAAATTATGATAGGGAAAGAAAGGTCACTTGTAAACATCCAAGCTTCTTTGCATCTTGCTTCTGTTCTATCCCATTTAAAGAACTCTGAGAATGATAAGGTATGAGCGGGATGGGAAGAAAGGCTAAAGTTCCATTAGGAAAAGAGGTTGCTACAAATACGTTGACTTGGAGCTCTGGAAACAAAACACCAGCTTTGCTCCAGCTTCAAATAAATGACAGTGGAGTCAGGCAACACACACACACACACACACACACACACACACACACACGCTTGCCCCCTGCCAATCTTCTGTTTTTGAAACCAATCAATGATGGGTAATCATACGGTATAACTTCTTCCACTTTGTGTGGAGGTGCCTCCAGCTTATTCTTCTCCGGATACATATTTTATCAACTAAGGTCTAGATCTGGGGTGGGGAACTATGGACCTTTTATGAGTTGTGGACTTCAACTCCCAGAATTCCTGAGTCAGCCATGTTGGCTGTCAAGTCAAGTCATAAAGGGGCCATAGTTCCCCATCTCTGGTCTAGATGAATCTATTACTGATAATGGTTTTTTAAAAAAAAATGTGTTCAAGATGCCTGATGTGGATTGTCTTCCCTTCCTATCAACCTTGTAGGGTTACCATTGTATGTCCTCCCATGGGACAGACAGAGCAGATGTAGCTCTTGAGTAAGAGGTAGACTCCACTTTGAGATGTTCAGGGAGGCACCCATAATGTTACTTGGGGGGTGAGAACCTTAGTGAGTAACTTGACAAAACAGACTGGGTAAATGTATGCCACACATAAGAACACAATCTGAATTTTTATTTTTATTTCCCCAGGATTTAGGATGGTGGCTTTCCCCCATTATTTTTAAGACTAGGTTAAATCTAGGATGAAACCCTCATTTTGGGTGCTCCCTGCCTCCCAATGATAATCAGGATCTGAAGTTGGAGCATCTATGGGAGCACCACAAAGAGGTTTGAAGCAGGGGTGAAATCCAGCAGGTTCTGACAGGTTCTGGAGAACCGGAAGCAGAAATTTTGAGTAGTTCAGAGAACCGGCAAATACCACCTCTGGCTGACCCCAGAGGAGTGGGAATGGAGATTTGCAATATCCTTCCCCCAGGAGTAGGGAGGGAATGAAGATTTTACAGTATCCTTCCCCTGCCACGCCCACCAAGCCACACCCACCAAGCCACACCATGCCCACCAAGCCATGCCCACAGAACCGGTAGTAAACAAAATTGGATTTTACCACTGGTTTGAAGGCAATGAGCCTTCTCCCTCTTTCCC
Organism: Stegonotus admiraltiensis; assembly: GCA_032468215.1. Taxonomy (NCBI): domain Eukaryota; kingdom Metazoa; phylum Chordata; class Lepidosauria; order Squamata; family Colubridae; genus Stegonotus; species Stegonotus admiraltiensis. The sequence goes on along the minus strand of JANHZT010009480.1, from coordinate 189,705 downwards.
TGCTCTAGAGGACAGGGTTAAAAGTAATGGGTGGAATTGTCAGGAAGTGAGATTGGCTCAATGTTAGGGGAAACATCTGAACAGAATGAGTTCTTTAAGGGTGAACTTGCCTCGGGAGGTAACAAGCTCTCTTTTCCTCAAAGGTGTTTTAAGAGAGGTTGAATGACTTCCTATCACGAGTATAGGAGTGATATTCTCTATGGAAAGAGGTTGGAGTGGATGTGCTGAAAGAGCCACACATCTATATACTATTTTTTTGTTCCTGTAACCTTTAACGAAGGGATGCAGTGGCTCAGTGGCTAAGATGCGGAGCTTGTCGATCGAAAGGTCGGCACTTCACTGGTTTGAATCCCTAGTGCTCTGTAACGGGGTGAGTCCCCATTACTTGCCCCAGCTTCTGCCAACCTAACAGTTCGAAAGCACGTAAAAAATGCAAATAGAAAAATAGGGACCATCTTCGGTGGAAAGGTAACAGCGTTCCGTGCGCCTTTGGCATTTAGTCATGATGGCCACGTGACCACGGAGACATCTTCAGACAGCACTGGCTCTTCGGCTTTGAAACAGAAATGAGCACCACCCCCTAGAGTCGGGAACGACTAGCACATATATGTGAAGGGAACCTTTACATCTAAAACTTAAATATATTCTTTTGCAACTGTTTAAATGGTGCATCAGTTGTTAAAGCAAATATTGTCAGTCCTTCACTGTTTCCAGGTTACCTTTACCTTTACCTAACCTTTAACTGGGCAAAACGGTGTGCCATAGGGCAACAATTGGTGAACTAAAATCTCTCCAACGGACTAACTTACAGAAAGCACCCAAAATCCAAGATCCATGGTTCTCTGGAGTTAAAATTTCACAAATTTTGTAAACCATTTTAGGTTGCAAAGATCATCATAGAGCATTTTGTGACATAATACAAAATGTCATAAAATACTTCCTGTGGTCACCTGCTGATGTTTGACTATCCAATACAGTTTAACATGGGCTAATTTCAAGGCAGATAGCTCTCTGAATAGCTCCCTGATTTTTTAAGGAACTTCTCAAATACATCAGAAGCTCTGCCATTGTTGAAGGTATTGAGGAATCTGCTAAGGAAATATCTTTGAAATGAGGACTCAAGGTTGTCTATTACTCTAGAATTATTTGCAAAATTGCATTGATAAGAAATTACAGGTTATTTTAATGGTCAGTATACCCTGTTTCCCCGAAAATAAGACATCCCCCTGATAATAAGCACAACCGGGCTTTTGAGCACATGGGCTAAAATACACCTCCCCCTGAAAATAAGCCCTCCCCAAAAATATTTAAATGCAGAGCTGGAAATCAGGTAAGACAGCAAGAGGAACCCCATCTTGCTCCATGTGCTGCAAAATAATAAGACCTCCCTGAAAATAAGGCCTAGCGCTTATTTTGGGGTTCAAAAAAATATAAGATGGGATCTTATTTTCGGGGAACACGGTGGCATCAGCAAATCTGCTGCAAAACACTTTTGGCCCTATTGAACTCATGCAACTTGTCAGAAATATTTCGCAATTAAATATGTTATAGTCATTTAAAATTAATTTCACATTTCTCAAAATTCTTACGTGATACAATCATTCTGACGTTATATTTGTGTTCAGTCTGAAGGATTCTATCATAATCATTACAAGTTTTTCAGGAAGGAAAAAGTGTGGAAAAAATTTGTTCTCCAGAGAATTTTCAGAGAGTTTCTGAACATCATCCCCCGGGGGGCGGGGGGGGGCGGCGGGCATACTGCTCTCTAGGCTGCTGCTAGTCTGAAGGGCAAATGCATCACAGTAAAGGCATCTTTCTGAGGTCCAGACAGATGGTCTTTAATTGAGGGGATCTAGTGTGCATCTCCTAGTGGTGTGGTGGCCTAGAGGTGGAACTGTTGCTTCACAATCAGGAGGCTGTGAGTTCGATCCTAGATAGAGGCACATATTTCTCTCTCTCAGCACACTGAGAATATATCTGCTGAATAAAACTCCGCATTGGCGACAGGAAGGGCATCCAGCCAGTAAACACTCAGCTCCATTCAGTTGCCCAGACTCCACCCAGCAAGGGATTATGGGGTTTATTTATTTATTTAATTACATTTTTATACCGCCCTTCTCCCAGATGGGACTCATGGCGGTGAACAGCCAAAATAAAAACGTAAATTACAAAAATTAAGAACCATTTAAAAGTATTAAATAATTTATGGTCCCATAATTTAAAATACCCAAATAAAAATTCCCAATTAAAACAACGAAGAGATTTAGGCCAACCCGGCTAGATGGAACAAGTGTGTTTTCAGGGCCCGACGGAAGGCACGGAGGTCCGGGATCATACATATCTCCGGGGGTAGGTCATTCCAGAGGGTGGATTGTTAAAAGAGGATGATGATGATGATCTAGTGTGCATCTCCTTTACCCAAAATTACTAGATGGGTAGAAACTATGAGAGATATGCACTCCTTGGTTACCAAACTCTATTCCATTAAGGACATTATAGGTGGTAACCAGCACCTTGAATTACACCTGGAAGTTTATAGGCAACCATTGCAGCTTGGGGAGTTATGGTGTCAGGAGGCACACTGCAGCATGCCCTTTATTGCCAATGCTGATGCATTCTGGACCAGAAATGACAAACCAATATAAACCACATTGCAACAATCAATTTATGAGGTGATTTGAGTATGAGTGACCATCTGAAATATTAATCCTCTTGACTACAGATATTAGGAGATGCCAGTTAACACAAATCTATGCCTTAAAGGGTATAATATAAGTATGTGTAGTCGTCAACTTACAACCTTGATTAGGACTGGAATTTTGGTTGCTAAGCAATGCAATTGTTAAATGAGTCATCATGTGACCACAAGACCCAATTTTACAACCATTGTTACCACAATCCCTAAACAAATCACATGGTTATTCAGTGAATCATGCTTTCCCAGTTAACGTTGCTTGTCAGAAGTTGACTGAGAAGGTTGGACATTCGTAATCTTGCAATTGTTGCAAATGCAAACTCATGGCAAGTGCTCGTATTGTGATCATGTGACTGTGCATGTGGTGGGACAGTCATAACTTTTGAGGATAGACTTTAAGTACTTTTCCTGGGGTCATCGTAACTTAGAACAATCATTAAACAAATGGTCGTAAAGTCAAGGATTATCTGTGTATAATAATTGCATATATGAGGTATAGAAGACATGGAATGTGTTTGGGTCCACAATTGTTTGGGTTTGCAACAATACACTTGGGCTGCAAATGACCCAACCACAGTTTAACTTGCTGTGGGAACTTGGTTGTAGACATAGCTGCTTCCCAGATGCACCTTCAAATTTTAGGCAACAAGAAGGATGCACAATGAATAGATTTTAAGAATTGGCAAATCAAAATGGCATTCAGAAACAAGACTCCCCTGATGTTGCAATGTCCTTCATCCCAAAACTGAATCTAGAAAGTCTTTTTCATGGGTTCTGAAGGGCCAACAGTAATTTTTTTCCAAAGACAATCTGTTGAAGTAGAATGACATGTTTGCCTTTCTTTTGTTTGAAATGCAAAGACAACCCTCCTGCCCCAGTTTTTCCCGTTGAGTGCTCTTAAAAAAACATGGATAGGTTCATATTTCTTCTTTACCCCCTGGAATGAAACATATATGATCTGTGATAAAGGTCTAGCACCTCTCCCATGAAGATGGGTGTTTCTTAAATGACAACCTTTTTGTAATAAGTTACCACAGTTCATCATTTGTGGTTCATCTACATCCAGTTTACTTATTGCCTTGGGAATGTGCTGGGGATGCCAGCTGAAGGTTTCCTTATTCAATTCTTTTTCCATTATTGCTCATCATATGTTAAAATGCAATATTATAGCTTAATATCCTTGCATTATCCTCGCACCTGTCCAGGTGTGAACCGGTTATTCTAGTAAAACAGACAATCAAAACAGACCAGTTATAGCCGCCTGGGATACTGCCTTATACTTTGATCAATCAATCAAAGTATAAGGCAATCAAATTTGATTATCAATCAAATCAATAAACTTTGATTTTTCTGAACGAATCAAAGATATATATAGTATACTGAACCATAAAACCAAACTGGCTAAGTTTGTACTTTAAAGATGCCCTTAAAGCTGAATTTCTGGAGGTGTCTTTGTAGTCTTCTCAGATCCAGACTGTTAGGTACCCTTCCCAATCTATATAAATAAAAATATAAATGTCCGTTTGTATCAAATTGAACATCTCCGAAAGTTCTTCACCGATTGCTTTGAAATTTTAACACAACGTTCCATTCGACTATGAGAGTGTTTTTATGTACCTATATTACATACATGTCACACCTGTGACAGGTAAACACATGAAAAACATGAAAACACATTGAAAGACATTGACAAACACTGAAAAACAGCGCCATCTGCTGGACCTAAAACCAACACATGCTACAGTAAATGAGCCTTGTGCTCATTTGATTCTGAGGTGGGCGTTCTGGCAGTTAACGGAGCCTACAAGAAAATTTCGCCCTCTGACAGAAAACTGGCTCCGGGGAGGCTTCTGACAAAAA
>JANHZT010009480.1:163017-173682 GCA_032468215.1 Stegonotus admiraltiensis | reverse complement strand
TCTCCGGGGGCAGCTCGTTCCAAAGGGCAGGTGCCCCCACAGAGAAGGCTCTCCCCCTGGGGGCTGCCAGTCAACATAGTTTGACCGACGGCACCCTGAGGAGCCCCTCTCTGTGGGAGCGTACTGGCCAGTGGGAGGCTACCGGTGGCAGAAGGCAGTCTTGTAATTATGGTATGTTACCCTTCAATGTGGCAATAGGGGATCTCCTTCCACCCAGTCATATGTATCCACAAAGTAGGATTGCCAAGCATCATCAACTTTCTAAGAAACTGCTGTCCTACAGCTGCCACAGAGGATCTTGGAGAGTCAATTCTGCACAATTGGCATTTTACTTTAATGAAAAGCATCCTTCTCGCATTGAGCGGTGGCAAACCTCTCTGCGTTGTTTCATCAGTTGGGGCAGACTCGGGGTATGAGATAAAACTTCAGTGGGGTGGAGAAATGCAGCACAAGACAGCACAATCCTATACAAATTGAGTTAAAAATAAGTGCCGTAGAGCTTGGAGGATTTTGCGTAGCCTGCAATCCTCTAAATTCTTGAATTGTAGATGGAAAAGGAACAGTAATTACACAGTACCAAAGTTAGATTAGGGTGTTTTTTCCCCCCAGTGTATTATTATTTTTTTTTAAAATAAAACGTTTTCACGGTCGTTTATAGGACATTTAGACTGGACTTAGATATACAGGAAAATAAGTTGCCCTGAGCACATGTGGTAAGCTCACACAGACAACATACTTAGGTTGGAATTTTTGGGGACTTACAAAACAAAATAATAGGCTGTGAAGGTAACCCAGGGATTACAAGCACATAGAAAGAGAGGTAAACAGCAGCTGTCTATGGCCTGTTGTTCTGGTGAACCCTCCCTAGCCACTGGGTAAGCTGTTGCTTTGACGCGGGCAGGGTGGAAATGGGAAAGCGGAAGGAAGAGAAAGGGGTGAAGACAAGAGTGAGCGCAAGGAAAAAAAATCCCCAGTCTTGGATGGTCAGACTTTGAGAAAGGTCTAATGGGGAATGTGGAAAATGTGCTTTCTGTAAGAATGGGGAGGTCAGGGATGTTTGTTAAAAGGCAGGGTGAGGAAACCACAGGATTTCTGGGCAGCGGGGTTTTAGGAGGTAAAGTATGAAGATTTGAGGTGGGTGGAAATCCACAGACTAAAACTCCTTTCAGATGGTTGGCAACTTTAAAAGTGTTTACAAGAAAGTAGACCTAGCCCATCTCTGGAAAGACTTAATTTCTTGAGGCAAAACTCAAAAGTCCTATAGTAGATTCTGCTTTGGAAATACATATTTACATTACCATTCAGTCATTAGCAAGTCTGCCTTTAATCTACCTGCACCTTCTACCTCCTGAAACAGGTGTTTCATCCTGTGATGTGGAAAGCCAAGAGCACAGGGTAATATTGCAACGTGTACCAGCAGGCATGGGACATTGATACAAAGGGGCATAGCGAGCAACAAACTAAGAATCAACAGCAGAGTTCAAACTAACTAAACCAACTAAAGTAAGCTGGAAAACATGTGCCTCTTGTCCCTGCTCATCTGTTCTGCCATGTAAATGCACATTTCTTTTGAAATTGCATTGGGTGGCCCTAAACTGTGATTCTTTCAGGCATTGGAGAAGGAGGAATTTTTGAATGATGGCCACCGTGCCATAGCTACAGTAACATTAATGTTTATTTAGTCTAAAATCTAAAAACAAAAATGTAATAACAATAGAGCTATCTAAGTCATGAGCATCCAATCTTTTGGCTTATCTGGGCCCCATTGAGCAGGATTGTCTTGGGCCACATATTAAATATATAATATACTTAATGTATATAAAACACATAATGCTAAAAGTTTATGATCTTATGGGGCCATGTTACTAGCTGTCCAGGGTGGCATGTGGCCCATGGGCTGCAGGTTGGACATGCCTGATCCAAATAGTACTGTGTTTTCCCAAAAATAAGACCCTGTCTTATATTTTTTTAAACCCTGAAGTACTTGGCCTTATTGCCATGCACTCAAAGGCCCGATTGGGCTTATTATCAGGGGATGTCTTATTTTGGGGGAAACTAACTGGGTATATATTATGCAGAGACTCACAAAACAACAGCATACTGCATTCAACCACACAGGTTGACCTCACTTAATATCTTGTCCCTAGTGAGTGGAGAAGGAGCCAAGTTTTTAAGGCATTCCTAAAGGCTAACAAGACCAGGGCCATCCATATCTCTGGAGATACATTGCTCCTGAGAAGGCATTCTCAAAAATGAACCCCATTAGATGACACCACTTTATACAAGGGAACTGGTGCATTCCATTCTGCTGTATTTGATGAGACAAACAGACGCAATTGAGATATGCAATCCTGCAATACCATGTGCCTGTGCCTTGTAGGGTTTCAACCAGGGGTGGGTTCTAAATTTTTTTACTACCAGTTCTCTGTGGGTGTGCCTTATTTTGTGGGCATGGTTTGATGGTCATGTGACAAACAATTCTTTAGTATTTAGCAGAGGTACTGGTCTACCAGGCTTGATCAGCTGTAGGGCAGCCCTTTGAAGCACCGTGGCAAGAGTTTAAACAGTTTTTTGCTGCTCTGCCACCATCGAGATCATTGGAAAATGCTTTCAGGCAGCTTGGCCTCAATTGCCAATCTACTACCAGCGAGCGGTTTACAAGGAGCGGATTGTTTCTAGCCGATCAGTTGGGAGGCTTCTTGGCTTCTCAATTTAAAGCTAAGGTGTGTTGGGTTTTTTTCCTCTTCTTTGTCAAGTGAGCCCTGATTTTTTTCCTTCTAGCCGATCAGCTGGGACTCGGGAGACAGCGAATAGATTGGGGGCGGGGCCAGGCAGAGGTGGTATTTACCAGTTCGCTGAACTACTCAAAATTTCCACTACCGGTTCGCAAGAACCAGGAAGAACCGGTAGCAACCCACCACTGGTTTCAACTAGCATCTTGAATTGTACCCAGAAGCCTACTGAGAAACACTGCATTTCATAGAGTGGAGGTGTTACATGAGCATATCACAAGGTGCCCAGATTGTGGCATTCTTCTACTGTTGCTGAGGATTCCAAATAAATTCCCTGTGATAAAGAATTGTCACTATGCCTAGCTGAACCATAGCTATAACATTTATGCCTCTGTTATTAAAAAAGTGTCAGACCCAGGCTTAATTGTCCTTAGAGTTAACCTGCTGAAGTCCATGATACTTTGGCTAATCTTAAATCACTTAAATCTCATTAAGTTCAGTACAGTAGGTCTGTTTGAAGCAAAACTAAGTGCTCACCCAGCCCAGTGTGTGTTGGTTTTGCTGTTGTGTAATTCCTTGATTGGCCTGGGCATATTTGCTTCCAGCCTAAACTAGAGATGGGGGGATGATGATTATGGAATACTAATTGTGGAATTGGTGATTATGGAAACATTAATTATCTCTGCCTTTAAAAAAACCTTATGTTCAGAATTTCATTGAAAGAAATCCATTGGAAGGTTATGATTTAATGCTGGTTAAGTTAAAGATCTGGTTAAATGATTGTATAGCAATTCATTTTTTTGAGCTGAAATTTTAAAGTAAGTAATACCTACTCTATAAAATATTTAAGAATGCTTTATTCAGTTTCAAACCCAACCTTTGATTTCATCTTCCACATAAGTTTTGTTTTCCTTTCTATATATATATATGGCTATATAACCTATGTCTGTTTCTCTTCTTCATATCCTCTTTTTCTTCGCACTCAATCTTTTTAGTTTACTCCCCCTTAAAAAAAAACCACAAGAAAATATGGTTTAGGTTTTAGACTTAATTTGTTTCACTTGTATTTGAGATTTAGATTCCAGCCAGCATAGCAAAGCTAACAAGTCAGATGACCTTAATTCAGATTTTTGTTTAACCATGAAAATATGGATGAGAAACCAGGAATATATTGAAAAGATTTCTGTTCCACTTGCTTGAAATTCTGAGAGCTGCCCTCCCAAATCATTTGGAAAGACTTGGGTTGGAGAACACAGGAGGAGATGACACATTGTACACACTGGGAGTCAAACACTTTCTCAAAACAATTGCACAGCACTCCTGAAGGCTTTTTAGCCGCTGAAGCATGAACTCCTATGTGCCCCTCAGCTCACAGTCTATAGTAAGCAAATAGTAGACGGACAACCACATGGGTGATAGGCTTGCCTGGCTTGATAAACACCGGATGCATCTGTTGTAATGAATGTTCACAACGCTTTCCTTGGACCTTTGCGTGTGTTTACTGGACGGAAGGGTTAGGTCACTGTAGGTTCTCCCCTAAGTGAATGTCTAAATTCATCCAAATACTTTTCATTCAGGGCCCTCTTGAGTCAAATCACTGGGTGTGCTTTGCAAAGTTGCCTGTAATTAAGATAAAATCTTTTTGGATGGTAAGGTTTGTAAATTATGAAACTTGTGGCATAATGCTTTTGGAACCAATTGGGGGAGACTGACATGAAAGCTGCAGCTGGGTGGTTTGTTTTTTTAAGAAATCTCAGAAATGCAATCCCTTTCCTTGATCCTTAGTCACTTTTTAATTACTCTCACAGGGCCCCTGCTAACCGCTGTGTTAAAAAAGAAAAAAAAATCTTTAATGCCCTTGAATGCCTCACATTTCTTCCCCTTTATTACGACCACCTGGAATTCAGAATGCAATCCGTTGGGATTGAAAGGCAGGACAGCAACCCAGAGCAATATTAAGCTTCATGAAAGTGATAAGTAGAAAGACAAGGGGCAGATTCTGGCTGTAATTGTGCATTGGTTTATGCAAAGGTGGTTTGAAAGTTTCAGTTCCGCAACTCAGGCGTTCTGCTTGCAGGGTTTAAATTGCTGATTGCCCTTTTGCTTTTCTCCTCCTTCAATCAGAAACCCTGGAAGAGCTTCCAGAAAGAAGTGGGAAGACATCTCGGCGTTTCTTCTTTAACTTAACATCTATCCCTGACGGGGAGACTATCACGTCAGCTGAACTCCAGGTTTTTCGGGAGCACATCCAAGATGCCGCTGAACACGACAGCAGCTCTCATCATCGCATTAATATTTATGAAATTCTCAAACCAGAACGAGAGGCTACCAAGGACCCTGTCATAAGCCTCCTGGACACTCGCTTGGTGCATCACAACGCCAGCAAATGGGAAACGTTTGATGTCACACCAGCTGTAATGAGATGGATTGTGCATGGGCAACCTAACCTTGGTTTTGTGGCAGAAGTGGTACATTTGAACAATGCCAGCAACATCTCCAAGAGACATGTCAGGATCAGTAGGTCATTGCATCAAGATGATGCTGGCTGGTCTCGGATTAGACCCTTACTGGTCACTTTTGGGCATGATGGCATGGGACACCCACTCCATAAGAGAGAGAAACGTCAGACCAAACATAGACCACGCAAACGCCATAAATCCAATTGTAGAAGGCATCCTTTATATGTGGATTTCAATGATGTAGGGTGGAATGACTGGATTGTGGCCCCTCCAGGTTACAGTGCCTTCTATTGCCATGGAGAATGTCCCTTCCCATTGGCAGATCATCTGAATTCCACCAACCATGCCATTGTTCAGACGCTGGTCAATTCTGTGAACTCCAAAATTCCCAAAGCTTGCTGCGTGCCGACAGAACTAAGTCCCATTTCGATGCTGTATCTTGACGAGAATGAAAAGGTGGTACTAAAGAACTATCAGGACATGGTTGTGGAAGGATGTGGGTGCCGCTGAGGCAGCAGCAAAATGAAAGGGACAAATGGAACAGAAAAAAATAACACACACACACAACTTGACACTTTAATATTTCCCAATGAAGACCTTATTTATGTTATGATATGGAGAATTAAACACATCTATTTTGAAAATCTATTTATGTCTACAGAAAAAAAAGTGAGGAAAGATATTTTAATCAGAGAGTTATTCCTTTTAAAGATTTTAAAACATATTTTAGTTGTACATTTTATATGGGTTTAACCCTTCCCCCTCCCTTCCCACAGCACATGAAGTATAAAGGTCAGATTCTTATTTTGTATTTATTTACTATTATAACCACTTTTTAGAAGAATAGCTAATTTGTATTTATATGTGTAATCCAAAACCAGCAGCAGAAGAAAAAAAACAATATATAGGGTTTTGTACATAATTTAAAGTGAATGGTAGCTGTTTTCAGTTGTGTGTATTTAAGTTGAGATGCAGAAGGGCTGTTATGGCAAAGATGCATATATCCCATTTTGCTTTTTTGCAGTTCTACTGTTAAGGTCACAAGTGTAAACCCAATGAAAAAGGGCTAATCCACCCTGCTGACTCAAGATTATATTGTACGATTCTCAGGAATGCTGCAGGGTGGGCTGTCCACGCCGTGAGAAACTACCACGCAGGCTTTGCCCAGCAAATGGAAAAAGGACGACTGTCCCTACATGGAGCCCCAGCGGGGCTGCTAGGAAACATCTCTGTCCCCTTCGCTTCTTCTCAGCACCTACCGAAAAGCAAGATGTTGACGCTGTTCCTCCCCTTTGGAATCCATTGTCCTGGCCAAATACTTAATAAAAGACCAGATTTCCTCCGTTTTCTAAAGCTTCTTCCTATTCGCCTTTCCTAACAGTGGCAAAGATGGGGTATTTTGTTATAGAGCCTCGGAGTGTTGGGGGATGGGGTGGGGAAACCAAGCACGTTGTTCCTACTTGGGAGACAAAAGGTAAAAAAGTAACAGAGTTGGAAGGGATCTTGGGGGTCATCTAGTCCAACCCCCTGCTCACGCAGGAGACCTGTAGTAGGGATTCGAACCGCCGAACTGCCGACCTTTCTGATTGACAAGCTCAGTGTCTTAGCCACTGAGCCACCTAGTCAGGCCTGAGTGTAATGCAGCACTGCATCGCAGTGGGGAGAAGCCACATCGACGGGGAGACACACTAGTACTAAAACACAATGTTCATCAACTTCTTTCTCTTGAAAGAAGCTTCCCTTGGTAATCTCACATCTTTTGCCATTTTTAATATACATTGGTCTCCATATTATATTCATATCCCACTGCAGTCCAGTTAAGGACTTTTAATGGTTTGCAAATATATAACAGAGTTGGAAGGGGCCTTGGAGGAATTCTAGTTCAACCTCCTACTCAGGCAGAAAACCCTATACCAGTGATGGCGAACCTTTTCAGCACCGAGTGCCCAAACTGGAACATATGTGCAGGTGCGCATCCCAGAGCGCCAGAAACCTGAAGAGCAGCTGGCTGGTGAGCATGCATCCACCGGCCAGCTGGTCTTCGTGTTTCTGAAATGCGTGCTGGCCAGCTGGTCTTCGTGCGCACCACTTGCATGCCTGTTTTTTGGCATTTTCAGGCCATTTTTCGGGCCCTTTTCAGGCTGTTTTTTGGGCCCTTATCAGGCCATTTCCAGGCACTCCGGTGCCCACGAAGACCAGCTGGCCAGCATGCATGTACATGCCGGAAACCAGAAGAGCAGCTGGCGACAGCAGATATGCCCACAGAGAATGCTCTGCATACCACCTCTGGCACACGTGCCATAGGTTCGCCATCACGGCCCTATACCATTTCAGACAAATGGTTGTCCAATCTCTTCTTAAAAACTTCCAGTGTTGGAGCATTCACAACTTCTGGAGGCAAATCGTTCCGCTGATTAATTGCTCTGTCAGGAAATTTCTTCTTTGGTACGCTTGCTTGTTGAAGTTTAGGAATTGTGAAATTGGCCACAATACTTTTTCAGTTATGCTAAATCAGTTACTTTTTCTGCTGGTTTCATGCATCAGATAAAGCCTTAGTTCCTTTAACTGTGACTGTCGAATGCTTGTCTTTCACCCCATCAACCTGGCAGCTTGGCTGCTTTTAGACGCAGGTCTGTTGCCTTTCAAATGGCAACTATGAGGCAGCACAAGATGGCTTCAGCCAGGTTCGCTTCAGAATTCCGAATAGCCTTAGCAGCCTTACTAAGATGGAGAATATTGCACTGGCAGCTTATCTTTTGGGGAAATTTAAAATTAGTAAAGCCTATATACCAAGTTCTTGTTCACGTTCACCCAAGTTCACGGCTCAAGTAAGTGAAAGGCATGTATTAAAATACAGTTTAATAAAGCAGAGCTGTTGATTAACAAGGGCTGTGTTTGGTCTGCCTCATATAGCGGAAAGATGGAACAGAAATTTTACTTGCATGAAGCCCAATAATTGTTGCTTTGGCTAATCTTTAGGTTTAACACTGTTAATTGTGGATTGATACTGATAGCACAACTGCTATATGTTGGGGAAATGTTTCCAATTTAACAAGCAGAGCAATTCAAACCTAAGAGTATGCATGAACGCAAAGTTCTTCCAACTTTGTGAGTTACATCGTGGCTGGTGTGTCCCAAAGGTGCTTTTCAAATGTTTTGCTTCTCATCCAAGAAGCTTCTTCAGTTCTGATAACCATGAGCTCGTGATTGAGAATCTCCATAGACGTGGCTGGTGTGAGTATGAAACTTAAGTCTTCATACTTACTTAGAATATATTTGGGTTAAATATACTTAGAATATATTTGGTTTAAAACAAACTCAAATCTATATCCAATTATCCTTATTCCAACAGATTCTTTTTTAAAATAAATAGTAATATGAATTCTCCCCCCCTCCCCCCAAGAAAGTTGAACAGGACATTTGCCAGTGAATTAAACGCATTTGTGTGAATCCATACAATTTTCAGTTTACATTGGAAAAGTTTACAATCAGTTTACAATAGTAAGAAATGGAAACTGCCAAACTTACAAAATGTTGTTTTAATAACCGATATTTATTTAGGCAGTGGCATTACTCGTATTTCACAAAATGTATTCAAATTTTGTGTAGTGAAATGTGCAAAGGCAATTACATCTTATTGGAAGATGTATTTTTTTTTTCAAATAGAAACAATTTGTGGTTATGTGTAAATGTATTTTCAAAGGAACAAAATTATAAAAACCAATTTTAAAAATAAGCCATTAAATTGGCAATTCTGAAACGATGACATGATGTTGAACTTTAAATATCATTAAATTATAAATTGTTCTGCTTCTTGGATGCTAGCTAACCTGCGTATAATGGAATATATTTCTTTCACAAACAGATACTGGTATTTTAGAATGGAAGACAACATATTGAAATGCAGGACTCAGGCAAGGACACCAATAAAACTGTAATTTTGCTATCCAGAGCTCAGCTGTTCCCTTTTTCTTTTGGAGGGACTCCTACCCCAAAATTCAACAGCAACATTTCTTTGCGGAAGTTTTTTTTTTCAATTTTTTTTTACTTTATCTTTTCCCTGTGCACTTTGGGCAGGTTGATTATTGATTTTTATCACTTCCTCTGAATAGTGTTTTGATTATCTTAAAGTCATGGTAAACAGACCTAAGCAGTTTCAGTGTAGTCATTTTAATGATAGACAGGACTGGGTTGATCTTTTAAGACAGTGATGGGTAACCTTTTTGCTGCCGCGTGCCAAAAGCGGGGGGAGCACGGGGTGTTGCACATGTGCATGCCCACACCCACAATTCAATGCGCCCCGCCCCCTCATGCATATGTGCATGACACCCCCATGCTTTCCCTGCTTTTAGCACGCAATGGCGCAGTGGACCAGGTAGGCCCATTTTTCACCCTCCCCAGGCTCCAGAGGCTTTCTTGGAGCCTGGGGAGGCAAAAATGGCCTTCCCCACCCCCCGGAGGCCCTCTGGAGGCTGGAAACAGCCTGTTCCCTGACTTCTGGTGGGACCGGAAGGCCTGAAAATCAACTGGCTGGCACACGCATGCACGCTGGAACTGTGAACTTGCGTGCCCACAGATATGACTCCGTGTGCCACCTGTGGCACAAGTGCCATAGGTTCGCCATCACGGTTTTAAGAACTAATTGAATTCACACTGGATCATTATGGTGTATATTTTTGTTTGCAGTTTTCTCTGTTGGGCACAATTTCTTCAAATACCGTTTTCATGGACATACACATTTCTGTACTGACTATCCCCTAATTCATTTTTCCCATTTCTTAACATGGAAATTTCAAAAATGCATTTAGTAACTTCAGGTTACTAAACTTCAGTTCAAAAATATGTCTAAAAGTTCAAAATAAAAACAGAGAATGAATTTCCACCTGCTTCCTACTTAGTATCACTAATATTCTTTGCTAGATAAGGAGTTCAGTTATATTGACCCAAACAATGCAGTTATTGCTGAATTACGTGTCAGAGACAATGTGCTATTTTGGTCAGTGTTGTTCCTTCTTTGAAATATTTTTGTATTTGGAGCTCTTATTCATTTTGGCATCTCTGACTTAGAGCCACAGAGTATCTTTTTGAGTGACTGAAAAGTGCTCCAAAGCACCAATTAGCTTGGGAATAAATTAGTTGGCAAGTCTAGTTCCAAGCAATTTTACAAGCCAAATAGTGTTCTTTAGACAATTTAGTGTATCTTAACGAATCACGTAAGAATGTTGTATAACTTTGTAAATGAAATTTTGATGAAGGAAGACTCTTTTAAGACAAACCTAAGGAATTCCATAAAGCAGTTTTATATATTTGCTATATTTACTATTTATCATATCCATTCTGCTGTAACATTGATTATTAGTTACAGCAGCTTTTCCCAAGCTGGCAGCAATTTCACAAAGTTCAGGTTACACTTCCTTATTTTTTTTTAAAAAAATGTATTTTAAACTATGAAATAACTTCTTTAAATAAAGTCA
>JANHZT010009480.1:129017-141337 GCA_032468215.1 Stegonotus admiraltiensis | reverse complement strand
CCCAGAATTCCCCAGCCAGCTCTGCTGGCTGGGGAATTCTGGGAATTGAAGTCCACACATCGTCCAGCAGCCAAGGTTGAGAAACACTGCTCTAGAAGCTGAAAAATATGTCTAGAAATGCAAGTAAGAAAATATTGTACGTAATAGGAAGAGAAGGGTGGTCAGGAAATGAATTCTGCCGGTGTTGAGTGTGGAGGTGATGGTAGTAAGGGGAAGCATGTCAAAACTTAGCAAACACGTTATCTCCCTCCACAAAAAAGTTTGAGTTAAGCTATGTAGATCTCAGCGCATTAGCACTCTGACTGCACCTACTTACCTATAACCTGCCAATACAATGGCAAAGTAACACTACGCTGAACCAGGAGAGCTTCCAGCAGATCTCGTTTGTCTGGGCACCTGCATGCTGATTCATCAAGCTTTAGAATTGAAGCATAAAGCATCTGGTTAATATTAATCACAAGGATGTTCCCATTGATATTAAATTCTAGTAATACAACCCCTGAGTGATTAAGAAGGCTAGCCCTAGGGGGTGGTAAAGCTGGAGACTTGCCAGGGCCCTAAAACTGGCAACCGACCAATTGCTCCAAAAGGGCGACTTTGTGCTGCTGATTAGAGGCAACGGGAGAGAAACTGTGGGTTGAATATCAACCCTCTCAGGCTGTCTTGCCTGAAGCTGCCCCCCCCCACCCCAAATCCTAGATCTGGGACTTGTTGGTTAATGAAAATCAACCACTGGGTTTTGAAAGCATGCTTAATCCACCAGCCGCAGCTTTCTGTCGTAAAGCTATTTCAGTAATGCACGATGGGTGATTCTTAAGAAGTCCTTTCATGCAGAACACATACCAGGCTTAAATGTGTGCCAGTTGCATAGTTTTAAAAATTGAGTTACATGAAATTTCCAGTTTGCGGGAAAGGGTCAAGGAGCTCCATCACAGAATTTGTGTTTTTCAAACAGAAGGTTCTCTTTTGGCCATTCCAGCTTTAAAGAGATCTCAGGTAGCAGAGGCTGGGAGAGAATGTTCTGAAAGCACAAGAGGCCATGAGTCTAAGCAGTCTTCTCCAATCTGAGTGCCTCCAAATATCTTGGAGAGCAACTTCTGTTATGGATGAGATTTATGGGAGCTGTAGCCCAAGGACCTAGGTCAGGAAAGGCTGTGGTTACATTCTTTGCTAGGTGGACCAAAAATCTCCATTGGTTTCTTCTGCTAGTCCTTTATGTGTTAGATAGCCCATACTGTGCTAGATAGAGTTTGGCTATAAGACATTCTCAATTGTCAACAATTACTCTATTAGGAATCAATGAAACCCATCCAGGTCTTACAATATGATATAAGCTTTAAAAAGATCAGAGTTTACTGGCATGGGAAAAGAAGGTAATTTGATGAGTCAGGGAATGGGGCGTTAAATCTACTTATTCTCAGTAGTTTAATTATCTTATTATAGTGGGGAAATCCTGGAATCCTTAAATATATATGTTTTTCCTGCCATCAACAAAGAATCTTGGGGCTTTTCAAAATAAATGTCTTTTTATGCCAGAGTACAAAACCAGATAAAATGTTAGACGGTTAAATGACAAAAGAGGAGCTGTTCAAACATTTCACATTGCTATTTGAGAGAAATCAGGAATGAAAAATAGGATGCCAATGTCTCTAAAATATTAGGCACAGAAACACACTTAACGTATATTGACTCTGAGGAAATATCTGTCAGCAGGATGGTTCTAACTTTGCTTTACATACGTGTGCACTGCAGGAAGCTTGGAAACACCAATAATTTTTTGGCACGCTGGAGCTCACACTTGACTTTCTGAAACATAACTCATTTAGTCTTTGAAAGATACTTTGATAAATGTTCACATGTGAGAGAGAGAAACTTCAAAGTCCATTCTGGTTTTCTGCAACCTTTGAAGGCAAAGGCAACTGAAAGTAACAAGATTAGCATCTAGGTTTTTCACTGACTGGTTGAGAAGACCACCCAAAGTTTTTAAAAAGGGGGTCCATGTCTTAGAGGAGTAATGTGAAACTGATTTCCATTACAAGGAGGTCTTCCTATCCCCCCCACAATTCCCTTTCAAGTTGGATAGATGCCATCAACACCAAAGTGCTTGTATTTACATTCTTACCCATGCTTAGGTAGAACAGGTGAGCAGTAGAACCAAAACCACCATTTCAAGATAGTGAGCTAAGCTAATTGTGGAGTACCAAAATCTGAGCTAGGTTTCACTTTTCAACGTAGATCAGCAAACTGCCCTAAATGTGGGGCAGAGTGGACGGACCAACTCTGACTTCCCTTCAACTGTTTCATCACTTCTATGTCATAAAATTGGCAGGAAGCTCCAGCTGTTTACATGATGCTATTTTTAAAAAGTGCTAAATTTTTCTTTACAGCATGGATTTTTCAGGGAAAACACAGGGCTGCTTGCTACAGTAGGGATTTTCTTCAAAATTTGGACCTATATATATGCACAATTCTCTCAAAAGTGGACCTGAATGCGGGACTCAGTTTTCAGAAGCTGTTGTGGTCCTCTAAGCTACAAGTATTTGCTCCAGTTGGTAAGTCATCCAATCTGAAGCTTTTCCCAGCAACCAACTATTCTAGAATGATTCTAAACAGTGGTTTTAGAATGGACTCACCCATGGAGACTGGGCAGTAGGTCACCTTGGAAGGAGGTCCTTTAAAGACTTCCCCTTGTGGTTAGGGGATCCCTGCATTATAAAACTTCCAATATTTGGTGTTTCTCTCAATTATTACTCCTTAACTCAATTCACTACTAATAGTTCTTCTCTGGCAGAGATGAGGGAAGAATTATTACGACTGCTTGAGTTGCATTTAATTTAATAAATGCAATTGTAAGAGAGTTCTGTACTACCGTATGTATGAAAAGACTCAGGACAAGCATATGAAATTTATGTGAGTGATACAGCATTTTTCCCACTTTTATTTTGCTTTTTGCTTTTTTTTTTTACCTCTGTGAACAAAAGTGGTACTGCTGGGAAGAAAAATAAAGACAATGCTTTCTCTATTTTCACACAAGTATGCACAAGTATGTGAAGCTTTATGGAATGACAAGTTACATGGATACTAACCTCTGATTTCTGTTAAACATGCAAATTGACATATAATTCATTCTTAAGGCTTCCACAATTCCTTGTTATCAATCCTTACTAGAGGACTTTCGTTACAGCAGGGTACCCTTAGTTCAACCAAGTTTACTTGTGATAGGCCACTCTTTGTGGCCAAGAATCATTTTAATGGGAGGCAGGGAAGAAGGAAAGATATCACACAATGGGACAGGGTAGACTTTTGGAGGGTAAACTTCTTTGTTTTTTAAGCACAAAACACTTACTTTAGAGATTAGGTTAACAGTTTTCATCTGTTCTCACCTCAGAATGATTATAGAAAATGAGATCCATGAAGGAAGAACACTATTATATGCAGTCCTATGGATCTAATCTTCAGGCGAAGTAGAGACCGAGGTGGTTTACTAGAGATTCATTGCTCTAGAGTCTTAATTGTTTGTTATAATCCAGAATGGTC
Source organism: Stegonotus admiraltiensis (assembly GCA_032468215.1). NCBI lineage: Eukaryota > Metazoa > Chordata > Lepidosauria > Squamata > Colubridae > Stegonotus > Stegonotus admiraltiensis. Next base: position 137,800 of record JANHZT010009480.1, on the reverse strand, counting down.
ATCTCTATTGAAATACGACTTAAATTATCTTCCCAAAATGAGAAGTCTCAGCTGGGTCTTTTCACTCCTTGATCTTGAAAGGAGGCCCCAGGATGAGTTCCAGTAAAGGAGAATGCTGGGAACTGATCCTCCCCACCCCCAAATCTACCTGAAAGTTATTTGTGAACTTGGTGGCTCCTTACCCATGAACCCCCAGTTCAGCAGAGAGTCCCCGAGGGGACCAAGGAGGTGTTTTGTGAAACCCAGCAACAAATAGGAGGCATGTATCGCCTTCGGGCACCGACTGATGGGAAGACCAGGCGGCAGGCAGCCTGGGAGTAGGAACTCAAAGGCTGAGAGCCAGACTAGACACACCTTGTTCCTGGCAGGAGATCAGCAATAACTCTAGACAGGGCAGTATGGAAGTTGGTGTTGGTGTGTGTGTGTGCATATAACTTAAAGCTGTTTAGCTGTATTGTGGCAAGATAGTCAAGTGGCTGGGCATAAAACTGGCTTTTAAAGTAATTGACTGTATATGCACACCTTGTAAAAAATAAAACAGAAATATAAGAATAGCCCAATTGTTTTACCCTAAAGTTTCTTTTCCAGAAATTAGCTACGTGGTTCTAAGAGGTTGAACCAAGCAAGGCATGAAAGCAAGCACTGGCCTTACCCAGCAAGGGTACCTTACTGTCCCTGCCAAGAAAAGTTCCCTATAGCTGAACAGTCTTTCCCAATCCCCATTTTGCAAAATCACAAGGCAAAATGCCAGTATGATTGCTTTGTTTAGAATTATTTTTCAAGCTTTTTGCTTTCGGAATAACATTTTGAAGCTAACCTGCCAAAGAACTTTTGGCTAAGAATGTAGCTTCCAAAACAGCTACCTCCATGCTATTTATTTATTTAGCATATGGTGCTACCCCAATGTACTGAAAACCTAAGTAAGACCAAAACAAAAATATTCATGATTTCACCTGAGAAGAATAGGCCAATGGTCTGTGCATTTAGAGCTATCTACCATGAACCATCTCCTGTCCAAATTGTAATTTGATGTCCTACAGTACTGTGCTCATTCATGGAGAACCAGTGTGCCTAGCATGTAATAATAGGGAGCTTCTGGTAGACTTTTTTTCCAGCTATCTCACAACTGATACACTTCAACCAACATATTGGGGATTGATTACAGCCAGATTGTTGGCTGCCCTTGATGAAAGACCTAAACTACATCCAGAAACCATGCAGCCATTCTTTATAAAATTTCTAACATTAATTTTATAATGTTGATTAATTTCATATCCTAGCTTTCTTCTAGAAGTTCAAAATTTATACATGGCACTTGTCAGTCCTGGCAGACATCTTTAACTTTGGATCTCCAGGGCTGCCACATTTAGCGCTGTGGGAAACTGGGAGTGGGGATTGTATGGAGTGGAGAGATATCTAGCCATAATAACGTTCTTTTCTTTGAGAGTCAAGGACATCCTGCCCTGCACCTAGAGTGGGGTGACTGGGAGGCATCTCCAGTTGGGACGGTGCATTGATTGGACCATGTGATGGACATGTGGGTGCTGGGGCAGGGACTTGAACTTTCTTCTGGGTGGGGAAAACCTGGAAGCTTTCAGATTCGGGTTTTCCCAGATGTGCCAATATTACATCTCTAATAAAATGGAACTTTGAGGAACTTCTGGCCTCAGAGTCTTCTTTTTTGGGGGGTGGAACCCTGACAGCTCACTCTCCTCCAACTATATCCCCAAAACAGTCCTGTAAAGGAGGTTAGGCAAAGAAATAGCAATTGCCTAGAATTAGGCACTGGGGTTTCATGCCTAAGGAGGGACTTAAACCTGGAACAATCTAAGACCTGACTCCCAAAGTGATGCCAAGAGATGCCAAGGTTTCCACGACAGGAGAGCTAAAACTATTCAAATAGTAGTCATGACTACGTAATAGAAATCACAACTTTTTGGTCTGTAAAGGCACAGAGGCAGGACTTCAGTTGTACAGTCAGAACTGCAATTTTGACCTTGCTTAGGTGCATGCCACGTTTTCTTCCATACTGTCTTTTTTTAAAAAGCATTTAATTAAAAAAAAACCAGGATGGGAAGCTAGCGTACTATAAATCAACCTGTCTTAAGAATTACTCACTGCTTTTCTTACCATTTGCCAAGTGAGTATTTTGTGGCTGGCCACATCAACCATAGCAATCATTTTGCGAGAGTACCCATAAGACACTTTCAAAGTTTCTGTGGGACCTCAATTCTTTGGATAATGGTGATTCATGTTCTTAAACTCCCAAAGTTGCAGTGCACTGCCTTATTTCTTCTTGTCCCTTTAGATAAGATGAGGGGCAGGCTGCCTTCAGAGACATTTCCTCCCTCCATAATTAGCTTTCCAGAAATGAATCCTTTTGGAACAGAATAGCCTGCCTTAAATCTGACCAGGAGTCAACCCATCTCAAAGGAAAAGGCTACTCAGAGCAAGCTAAGTAAGCAAAGGACCAGCTTTCTCTTATGCTGCTCCAGGCTGTTTCTGCACCGACAGCAATGAGTTGCTGGAGTTTCTTCCCTGGTTATGACTTCTGTGGGCTGATGAGTAGCTGTTCCTTCAGCCAAGCATGGGATGGTCCCAGTTCTTCTTTTCCATCAGCTTTATTTCTCCTTTGCTCTGGAAAGGTCCTTATCTAGGAAAGAAGGAGATGAGGTATGTGTTGCCTCTTCCCAGCCCAGCTGTAGGTCCTTTAAACTCAGACAAGGGCAAAAAGGTAGCAAAGAAGTATGGTTAGACTAGAGAAAAGAAAGACTAGGGGTGATATGATAGCAGTATTCCAGTATTTGAGGGGCTGCCATAAAGAAGATGAGGTCAACTTATTTTCCAAAGCAGCAGAAGGCAAGACAAGAAATAATGGATGGAAACTAATAAAGGAGAGAAGCAACCTGGAATTAAGGAGAAACTTCCTAATAGTGAGGACAATTAAACAATGGAACAGTTTGCCTTCAGAAGTTGTAGGTGCTTTATCACTGGAGGTTTTTAAGATGAGACTGGGCAGTCACTTGTCTGAAATGGTATAGGGTCTCCTGCTTGAGCAGGGGATTGGACTGCAAAGTACCTTCCAGCTCTATTCATATTGAATTTGATGTTTCTCCCAGAGTGTTCATGGCACACTCCTGCAAGTTACTGACATAGAGCACTGCTGTTCCCTGATATTATTCTAACATAGTCTTTTCTTTGAGAGCACTACGCAACACATATAGTTTTGATGCAATTTGATGACACTCTCCACCAACAATCCTTTCCTAGAACAAATGATCTTAGTTAGTCACCTGACACTCTCCCTTTCATTCACAACATACATTGGAAAATGTTGCAGTAGTTGACCCCACCCTCTGCAACACTAGCCAATCAGGATTCTCTAAAGGACTTCTGTGTATCTCATTCAGAGTAGCTAGTCCTTCACTGGTATTTTTAGAAACAATGGAATGGCCATATGACTCTCAATGAAAATAGCACTTCAAAATAGCAGATGCCCAGCTGCTCTGACAGACTTGATAGTCTGCCAATCCACTCTGGCAGCAGATTGAGATATAGAAGAAATTTGAGGGACTCATATACAGCCAATGCCATATCTCTGAAGAGCCACAAGCTCATCTGCCATGACTATAAAACAAGTCTGCCAGAAGCTGATGTCACCCAGATTTTTTAGCGATGGCATCTCTCAGAATTCTCTGCTAATCTATCTGGGAATTTTTGGGGCTGCACTGAAACACCAGGATAGGGAAGGTTGCTAAAAGTCATTGTGTGTCTTAGATGATCTCATATTAAGAAATAAGGAAGCAGTGCAGCATTTGCTTCACCGTAAGATAAAAGATAAATTCATATATTTATTCCCATCTCTGTGACTTCAGGTGATGAGTTACTTGCAGGAAACTCTCACCACAAACCAGATATGACAAAGAAGGCATATCCTTCCATGAACAGCTTTCCAGGGAAGTAGCTCACATATTCCAATTCAAGTCAGCAAGAGACCAATTACTGATTGGTGAGACACGAATGTGTCATATTTGTGCAGTTATGATTCAGCATGACAAACATTATGACATCAGAACAATGACAGACAGAAGGAAGTCCTTGTCTGGTAAGGTTTCGTGTCTGGGTCATTAGGCCATGCTCATGGTCAAGAATCAAGTATTCTGTGTCAAGCTGTTTCCTGGGATTCTTAGCTAAGCCTGCAAGGCTTGTGTGGCATTTATAAAATCATACAGTGTCTGCAGCATGTAACAGAATGAAATGGGAGAAACCCAGTCAGTGCTTTCCTTAGGAGCTGATTGCCAGTGTTTATCCTTTCTCATTATACAGTATGTTGCAAATGTGGCTGAGATTATGTATTCATTTAAATTTTTTCTAAAATGCTTTTGGTTCCAAAGAAGCCCAAAACATTGGGCAACAATTTAAACATTCTGGCAAAGGTTCTTTGCATTACAAGACATCAATGGAGATGAATCTCTACAGAGATATTATGGGGTGGAGACCGGGGCTAGGATGGCCACCAATTTACAAAGAGAGGGTGGCTGCCAACTACCAGCTTATAAACAGTGTTGTTGTTATTTTTTTCCTCCAGGTTAGCAACTCTTCCTTCTGAGTAACTAGAGCAGGGATGGTGATCTACTATGGGGTTCAAGAGATTCAACTGCTCCATTAACATTGAGGCAGGTGGAATGCTTTCCATTTGCCCACCTCCACAACACACAATTCAATTCTCAAACGGTGGTCAGGGAGGTGAATGTAAGACCACATGCACGGTGCCCACATTCAACAATGTAGTAGTCCTTGACTTAAAACCACAATTGAGCTCCAAATTTCCATTGCTAAGCAAGACAGTTGCTAATAGCAATATCATTTAGACTTATATACCACTTCACAGTGCTTTCCAGCCCTCTCTAAGCGGTTTACAGAGTCAGCCTATTGCCCCCAACAATCTGGGTCCTCATTTTACCAACCTTGGAAGGATGGAAGGCTGAGTCAACCTTGAGCCTGGTGAGATTCGATCTGCCAAACTGCTGGCAGACGGCGATTAGCAGAAGTAGCCTGCAGTACTGCACTCTAACCACTGCGCCACCATGACTCATTGTGGCTAAGGGAGTTTTGCTCCATTTTTTTTACCTTTCTTGCCACAGTTGTCAAGTGAATCACTGCAGTTGTTATGTTAGTAACACAGATGTTAAGTGAATCTGGATTTCCCATTGACTTTGCTTGTCAGAAGGTCGCAAAAGGTGATCACAATACCACGGGACATTTCAACCATCCTAAATACTATGCCAGTTGCCCAGTGTCTGAAATTTGAACATGTGACATGCATGAGTCATGTGAAAAAAAGTCATCTCACTTTTTTTTTTTAATGCTGTTGTAACTTCGAACATTCTCTAAATGGATGATTGTAAGTCAAGGACTATCTGTACTAAAAGGAGAGACAAGACAAAAAGTAAGGAAGACAGGGTGATGGTTTTTTTTTATTCTTGATAGGATATGATGTCTTGACTGTGCTTGATGGTAACTGTCTCTTATTATATTCCTTGGGAATTTCCTGGGCTCAGGAGACAAACTGAGAATGTAAGGTAACTTTGCAAAAAACCCACCAAAAAAACAAAAACGAAAATGAAAAACAGCCCATAGGTTATTCTGCTCTTCAGCATAGAAAGTGGGTTTAGTTTCCAAATGACAGAGGACATCTGCAAAGTGCCTGGACAGAAGAAACATTTGAGCAAATGTGAAAATGAGCTACATTGAGAAGAAAGAACTACTTTCAACGGTGGAAGTCTAAGATGGTGAGTGACATTGATGAGTATCTACATCAGTCTGAAAGCCCTACTTGGATTGGATCCAGACATCCTATCCTTTCCTTCATCTTGTCAAACAGAGGGCTGTGGTGGGATTGTGCCCCCTGGGAACAACCAGTGCTGGAAGTTATGACTCTCAGCCATAAAATACCATGGCTTCCCGCTCCAAGCTGATGTCTGGGCCCATATATGGTTACAGAAATGGGGATGCTATGCACTCTTGCTGACTGACATCAGCATGGAATTGGTGGATTTGGCTTGGAAGTACATTCTCCGAATTTTTTTTTAAGAGAAGGATAACAAATGAGATAGAACCCAAGATGTTCTCCTGCAGATGTATGTTCCATAAACCATTCAAGAGGCTTTTAGTTTCAACTTTGCTGAGTTTCCTAATTCAGTGTGGTGTGTGCATTATGGTAATGTTTGATTACTGAATTTAGTAGCCTCAAATATAGCTTTGATGTTAATTATTTTAAATCTTGTAAGAACTAAATCACAGATATGCATGGTAGGTCTTTATTACCAGCATCATTAATTGGGTTAGAAGTTAACATTTTCACTTAAGGCAATGTTATACTCCCTGTTGAGTTTCCAACACCTGTGTGATATCTCATTTATTTAGTTAAATCTGTTCCTAATTTCATGAGCTAGTGCTCCCAAAGGTTGTCTTTGTGGGCTCTTGATCTCTCTCTCTCTCTTTTGGTTTTAGATATCTATACAGTGACAAATCTATATAGTGATCTTGTAGACAGGTCAACAACCAAACCCAGAGCTTTATAACCTTAATAAAAACCTTCATTACAATAGACATTTCTCAAAGATAATGCAACAAATGACTGTGTAAAAGAACTGGATGTGCATGTCTATGGAGATTCTCAATCATCCAAGTCGTGGCTGTCCCAAAAGGCAACTGGACTTTGCTTTTCCTTGAAGACCTCTCACTTCTCATCCAAGAAACTTCTTCAGTTCTGACTACATGTACACAGTTTGGACTGGCCAATGAAGGCATAGCTCAGTCAACAGTTGGAGGAGCCATATTCCTTAGGCAAAAATATACACATGGTGACTCTTGAAGCACTTTTCCAGCTCAATCTTAAATTACTTGAACAATAAACACAGTGGTGGGATTCAAGTAATTTACAACCGGTTCTCTGCCCTAATGATTTCTACCAACAACCAGTTTGCCAAACTGCTCAGAAAGTTAACAACCGGTTCTCCCGAAGTGGTGCGAACTGGCTGAATCCCACCACTGAATAAACACTTCCTTTCTTTTCAACTCTCAATCATCTTGCTGGTATTTCAGAGGTAGTAGTCAGTAGGAAAAAAAAAGTTGCATTTTTTTCCCCTAGCAATTTTTATTCAGTTTGGAGAGAGAGAGACATTACTAGAGAAATGCATTTCCAACCACAAGAAAATTTCCATGAAATTTCCATGAGTGAAATATAGTGTTCTTGTGTTTGTATAGTTACCAAGCAGTCAAAGAATGTCTGTCTGAATGTCCTGACAGTCATTGTGCAATCATATCACCAGATAGTAACATCCTCCCTGGGGTTGCTGTGTTCAGATTGGTCCATGATTGTAAGTGTAGGCATCTAGGAAGGCTTCAAAATGGTAAATAGTTGCCTATGAGCACAAGCAATGTCAGCAGAAGTCCCACAGTTTATTGATGGTTACCATCAATAATAAAATAAGCTAACAACAGCAAGAGAAATTTAAAATACATTCTCACTTTCCCTGTGAATAAGAGATAAAAACAGGATCCTGTTTTGCAAAGGCAAAAACATGAATTTTTGCCTTTGATTGCATGATCAAGGCAGACTCGACCATGGGGTCAATTAATCAACTGTTCCGATACAGGATAGCTTCTTACCTATTCAGTGGAACATCTTAAAAATGTGGGGATGTTCATGATGATTCCAACTCTCCATTTCATTGGTTTACCCACAGAAAAGAAAAAGAACTCAACTATCATAAATAAGTAATACATGGAAGGGTGATGTAAGACGATATATTTCTTCACCTTCCAGAGAGATATTTCCTAGCTGGCCAAACCGCAGACAATCACTAGAAGCACAAGAAAACCCAAACATGGCAGTGATTAGCTAAACCAGCCTAGCGTATTCCTTTAAATCACTACCATACACTTTGGGAGCCCTACTTGGCAGAAGAAATAACACAAGGCAAACTGACTACATTAAATCATTACACAACCATTTTATAGGCTTTAGTCTTTCATAACAGGTGAGACAGTGGGCTAGATCCTTATCGGAAAATGGGCACCGCTCCATCGAATGCAGTTGAATCATGCTCGGATACCGCAGCCAGGTGCTTAGCCAAATTTCTTCTGCAAGAGAAGCAGAAATTGAAGTGCTGCTGCCATCTCCCTTGAAGCCTTAAGGAAATAGCCTGAACGGCATATTGCGTTAGAACTTCACAGGGCTCATCTTCACAAGTAGCTCAACAAAACCCTTGGAGACCAAAGTGCTGAATCAGTACTTACTGAAGCACATCACGCACCTCTTTACTCCATCCTGTTTTACTGGTACCATACCAATTCTCCAGATGGTTGCTGGTTTATAAAGAGTTAGAATCAGAGGTGGTATTCAGCTGGTTCGGATCGGTTCGGGTGAATCGGTAGTGGTGACCTGCGATCCCGTCCTATATCACTGTGTTTTTGATGCCGCACCAGGGATGGGTTCTACTTACCTTTACTACTGGTTTGCATCATGCCCGCGTGCATCGTGTCCGTGCACATACGCAGATCACTTATGATGATGTCTGGGTCAGTGGGCGGAGCCTCCTGCTGGTTTTACTACTGGTTCTATAGAACCGGTCCAAACCGGGGGCAACCCACCACTGCGCCCCATGCATGTGCAGATGGCGCTCATGAGCAAATTGCCATGTTGTTGTTGCTGTTGGGTTGTTTTGCTTTGATTTATATGCTGCCCTTCTCCGGAGACTCAGGGCGGCTTACAATGC
>JANHZT010009480.1:37271-49099 GCA_032468215.1 Stegonotus admiraltiensis | reverse complement strand
TTCCAAGGCATCGTTGGGGTGGCCAGGGGTAGAGATGTACAGCTGGGTGTCATCAGCGTACTGATGGAACTCTACCCAAAAGCCACGGATGATCTCACTCAGCGGCTTCACATTTAAAGGGGAAACCCCACATTATCTCTTCACCACTGACTGCCAGCAAGCAAATGAAAATTGGATGGGTGTCTATTGAGGAAGTAAGAACAGCTTTCCTAAGCATATTCTATTTAAATATCCTTCTGTACATTTAAAAGCAATTGGGAAATTTTCTATTCTGAATTATCCATTGAGGTTATCTGCGCAGCCATTGGAAACAGAAATTTCAAGGGTGACATTAAATGTTAGTTTATTTTTTTAGAAACATTCATGAGGACAAGGGATATTTGCAGAAAGAGAGAGAAAGAAAAAAACCAACTTCCTTTTTTTCCTTCCTTCTTCATTGTTGTTTGAAATTTGTAGACTTCAATAAAAGAGACACCAGAAGCCCTTTACCCTACTGTTTCATTTGATGAAATATGCGACTATAAATCAGGCAGAAATAGGAATATTAAAAATGATCATATCCTCTAAGAAATTTTGTATTAACTGTTGAATACAAATGTTCGGGTGATAAATTGTTGCTTATCAAATATAAAAAGATTACCCAAACCTGTCCAGTTTTTTTTCTTTTTCTTTTAAATGTTTTATTTGTTTTATTTATATAACATTCAATTTTCATCAGTGTGTGGTCTAGGTACAGTTATTTTTAAACAATCATGATACACATATTTATTATGGTATTCATCACTGTAATATTGATAATATAATAATATGACCTAAGCGTAGTACACAAAATTATCTGCTACAATGTCCTACCTGTCGATGACTACTTCAACTTCAACAGCAATAATACATGGGCAAACAATAGATACAAACTCAAGGTAAACCACTTGAAACTCAACTGCAGAAAATATGACTTCCGCAACAGAGTGGTCAGTGCTTGAAATGCATTACCTGACTGTTGTTACATCCTCAAACCCCCAAAACTTTAACCTTAAACTGTCTACTATGGACTTCACCCAGTGATGGGATTCAAGTAATTTAACAACCAGTTCTCTGCCCTAATGATTTATTCCAATAACCAGTTTGCCAAACTGCTCAGAAAGTTAACAACCGGTTCTCCCGAAGTGGTGCGAACTGGCTGAATCCCACCACTTCACCCCATTCCTAAGAGGTCTGTAAGGGGGCGTGCATAAGCACACCAGCATGCCTACCGCCCCTGTCCTACTGTCCCCATTTATTTATACCTATTATTTTGTACATGTTTGACAAAGTAAATAAATAAAATAAATAATAACAATAATATTTAACATCACCTTCTTTAACAGCTCTCCACATTGGCATTTCCTCCTTTTATATCTCCCCTTTTTAAACTTCTGTTTCTATTGTCTAGCCATTGATAAAATATGTCCCATATCAAAAAGTATTCAGTTTCTTCTTTATCCTTAATAGTAAGTGTTAGTTTATCCATTTCTGCGCATTCTAATATTTTCTTAATCACATTCCCCTCAGACGATATCTCATCATTTTTCCATTGTTGCACAAATACAATTCTAGTTGCGGTTAATATATGCAAGACCAGATATGTAGTCTTTTTATTGTATTTTTCTGGTAGAATGCCCAACAAAAGTATCTTTGGATTCAGGTCTATATGTTGCTTTGTCATTTTTTTCCAGCTAAGTATGTATTTTCGTCCGTTGTCCAATTTTTCCATAACCACAAATACCTGTAATTTCAAAATCTAATCTAATGCCAGTTGAAAAATGAACGTTTTTCATTATTGTTCATTATTAACCACCAATGCCAACTTCTTTCACCAAAATACCTAGATTTTTTTTTAAGTTAGTTGTAACTGCTAAGTACAGTTCTGGCATAGTACATGTAACATCTGCTCAAAACAATTGCTTTAAACAAAAATAAAACAGAAACAAACAGAAAATAAGATGGAGGATATGATGATGGTCTTTCCAGACACTAATTAATTAGCTCATTAAAAATGCACCCAACGTGGCTCACTAGAAGCTGACCATTAATCCATTTAGAAGACCTATATTGAAATAGCAAGACACTGGAAAAGAAATTAGTAGATACCTTTCAACTTGCTATACAGACCCCATATGAAAGTGCTCGACATCACAGGCAGAGTGAGTGGGAAGAGAACAGACAGTCAAGAGATGTGGCAAGTACAAAGATTCTGCAAGTTTGTACTGTCAGATGCATACTAGGCAACTTCATCAATTTGGTTTGGATAGTGCATGTAGCCTTGGTCTAGGAAACTGGTTGCCCAACAATCCATGGAATGATTGGATGGATGGATAGATGGATGAATTAAACTTAGTCCATCATTGGTTTCAGGTGTCACTTTGGGAAAAACTCTAACCATGTAACGTTCACTGTGACATATGAATCAGGACAGAATATTAGGTAATGTTTGCAGCCTTGCGCTACTTATAAATAAGGTGGGATAATAATCTAATAAAGAAAGGCAAAAGTTTCGTGAAGTTTTGCACCGATAACATGCCTAGACAGAACATCTAGATTTTGCCAACATTACTTTAACACTGATAGCTTCACAGGACTTATTAACAAAGAGAAACCTACATTATGGAGTGAATTCCTTCATTTCTGAACTTTAGAGCAGAGAAATGCAGATTGCGTTTTTGGAGGAGATGGGATAAGTAGGTTGGATCAAGTCTGGGTGCTAAAGGAGTCTCCACTAGTAATTTGACTTAGGAGCAGGCATATTTTATATTATACAATGCAATTTTGGCATTGCTTGAAAGTTTGAGCTATATGAAGGCTTAGGAACTGCATAGGTTTTCTCTGAAATTGCACATTTTATGACAGGCTTAGATTTCACAGGCCCTGTCCTCTTGTTTAGGCTTAGAAACAGTCCCAAAATAGTACTGCATTTTTATCTTTGCTGAACAGTAACTCTGCTATAGTCCATCATGTTAGCCACATATTTATATATCAGGAATAATACAAAACCTATGCACTTAGAAAAAAAACCCATACAACTCCTTTGAACTAACTGCTGCTTCAGTTACAGCATTTTTGTACCACTCATTAAGTTCTTTAGGCAGTCTACAATTAATTAAAACCATAAAAGTTAGATGAAAAGCAGAAAACAAGTAGAAGCACATAAGCTCATTGGCTTATCCACAGCTACTTTACTGCTTCTTTGGGTTCCACTATCATGGTTTGGCATCTGAGAATTCAGGTTCATGGTGAAATTCAAGTTCATGCAGTGTTCTTTGGGATCCTGTCCCAAATTTATTTTCAAAGATCTTCCTCTCTACATCTGGAAGGCGTCTTTCCATTTCTGTAACAGCCTTTGATCTGGTGCAAGGATAGGCAGTGAGTGGCCTTCAAAACCGGGTATGATTAAGTCTTTATGCTTGCAGTCTAAGGCCCAATCTCCCCAAAGACAGATGGGTTAATTTCTCTATATCCACATACCCTGGCAAGTTCTTAGGAGTCCTCCTATAGTAGAAATAATAAATAACAGACTGAACTTGTATGGCAAATGGGAAAGTAGCAGTTTTTATAGCGGTTGGTGGAAATCTTTTGTCATGTGCCTTTGCTGAAGCAGACATAACAGCTGCTGGCTAGGCTTTAGCAACTTCTCTAAGCTTTTGTTTGTACAGATGGTTTTTTCCCAAGGCCTGTCATCAAATAGGTGGGTGACATTTAGCAGGGGAAAAAAAAGTCAACCCACCAACCATTTGAAAGCCATTTGCTAATAAATCTGGCACTCGCTTAGCCAAAACTAATAAGATGTTGAGCTTGTACTCAACAGGTTGGGTATAAATCTCAATAAATTGAGTGCTCTTTTTAAACACACCTTTAATGGCCAGAAGGCAAGGAAAGGAGTAAGTAAAAGATAAAAGTCAGATTTTTCACTACAAACACTTCCACACAAATGCTTTGCAGTACTAGCTCAAAATGTGCCTGCTCTCATATTAATAGCTAGTTTTGGAACTGAGTTGATTTATTCATGGTTCTGCCATAGTATCTTTAAAACCAGATCTACAGTAGTGGCCAGAATTGTGGAAACCTTTTGGGAAAAGTGTATTTTCTAAAACTAGCTAATAACACCACTTTTTTTAGTAGTACCATAAAATTATGTATCAATGGAAAGTTAATTTAATCAAGAATGTAATGCAATAACTTTTGTGAAGGATTTGCTATTAGAATAGCAGTTACGGTATAAAGAAGAAAAGTGAAATACGTAGCAAAAATGAGATATACAAAAGTTACCATCATGTCAGTTAATACTTAGTTGGGTAACCTTTAGCCTTACAACGTCTTCCCATGGAGTGAACCAAGTCTTTTGGTTCTGCAGCTGTTATAATGTGAAACCAAGATTGATTGAATGATTGCTTCTGTTAACTGGGTTTTATTGCTGAGTTGCTTCTGACTAACAAGTTTCTTTAGTCAGCTCCATAGATTTTCAATTGGGTTAAGGTCTCAGTTATTTCCAGGCCATTCCAGCAGTGGAATATGATTATCTTCAAACTCCAAAAAAAGTGGTGTTATTAGCCATCAAACCTCAAAAATACACTTTCCCCAAAAGGTTTCCACAATTTTGGCCACTACTGTAAGTTTGTTTCCTCCTTTCAGTTGTTATACTTCTGCAAAACTGTGGACAGCTTATTTTTTTCTTTCTTTCCGACATTAACTCTTCCTCATCTCTCCTCCCAACAAGCAATTGCTACTCTTCCTCCTACCAAATTGCTCCTGCACTTTTTCTGGTACCATTCATAGATTCTATTTTTTCCCTCAACCTACTCAACCCACTCCATGTCAGCAGCCAGAGCAACATGTAAATGTGATTACAACTGTTGGAAAAAGTACTGGTTGCAACTTGGCTGAAATTTTGAGTAGTTCGGAGAACTGGTAGCGAAAATTTTGAGTAATTCTGAGAACCAGCAAATACCATCTCTGGCTGGCCCCAGAGTGGGGTGGGAATGGAGATTTTGCAATATCCTTCCCCCACCACGCCCACCAAGCCACACCCACAGGACCGGTAGTAAACAATTTTGGATTTCACCACTGAGCTGAGAGATAGACTAGAAAGTGGAAGATTGTGAGTTCAAGTCCCACCCTAGCCATGAAAGCCAGCTGGTTGATCTTGGGCCAGTCATTCTCTCTCAGCCCAACTCACCTCACAGGGTTGTTGTGGGGAAAATGGGAAGAGGAAGATGTGTTGGATATGTGTGCTGCCTGGAAGGACTTGTGTTGTCAAAATAAAATACTTTCTTTTGAGAACCAGGGACATTCTCACACCTAGACCATGGAAGAAGGAGGGAGGTCTCCAGACAACAAGACAGCATCTTGATTGGACCATGTGACTAATTGTTTGGGGTTTGAGAAAAACGTACTCTTTCAACTAGGTGAAAACCGTGGGAACCTTTAGAGTCGGTTTTCACCAGATATGTGCCAGTATGATTTTTCCAATAAAGCTATCCTTTGGGGAATTTGCCTGCCTCGGAGTTTTGCTTGCTATGGGTCATTACTTGGAACCCTGACACACAACTCTGAGCCTCTCATTTATGGAATGGAAGTTGCTGGATGGTTGAATAAGAGACTAGCATCCAAAATCTAATCTAATCTAATCTAATAGGATCTTAACCCTATTAGGCAAGTATCCCAAAGGATACCTTTCCCACTGTACTTCTTCCTTTCAGAAGAATTCATACATTCATATGCTGATGTAAAATTAAATATCCAGGCTTCAAGCCAAGCCACAAATGGTACTTAAAGTGCCCGCCCATCTCTGATCTATATAACAGGGATAGACTACACTATTCAGATTTTACATCCAAATTCCAGCTCAAAATCACCTGATCTTTCCAATGTTGGGAGTTAATAGCTGCTGTGGGTTTGCCAACTAAGAGCTGTGGATTCTCAACTTGTCAAGAATCAGATATCTGGTCTGATAAATCGCAATCCCATTTAGTAACTTTCCTTATATTGCTGGTAAATACAGTGTGATTACTCTCAATGGTGGTAGCCTTCCTATTTTCTTTTTTAAAAAATGGAACGTCTTGCAATTGTTGTTCTTTTTACCAAGGAATTGATTTGTATAAACTTTATAAACTATACAACTATAAAATGGCATGTTTAGTATTCCTTTTCAGAAGCTATAATTTTCTGTATTGGCTAGAATAGGATGAAATGGCATAAGATAGAATACTTTTCTGTATATTGAGAGAAAAAAGTCAAATTGTCTGAAATTGGAGGCTCTCATTCCTTTTCCAAAGATAACTAAGAAAAGGGCCAAAAATACTATCACTAACCTTCTGTGAGTTCTTTAATTTCCTAAACCACCCTTTTTTTCTCCATTGCTCTCTTCCCAATGTAGAGAGCCAGTTTGGTCTACTGGTTAAGGCACCAGGCTAGAAAGTGGGAGATTATGAGTTCAAGTCCTGCCTTAGCCATGAAAGCCAGCTGGTTGATTTTCGGCCAGTCATTCTCTCTCAGCCCAACTCACCGCACAGGGTTGTTGTGGGGAAAATAGTAAGAGGGAGATGTGTTGGATTTGTGTGCTGCCTGGAGGTATTTGTAAAAAGTGATAAAAAGAGGATTTAAATAAAATAAATAAATAAATGTATCACTTGGGGGCTTTATAGTTTTCACAATTGCCTAATTAACAATTCAGAACTTAAAATCCATAATTACCACTTCTTTGGCCTTCTGAATTTCTTTTAATAAGTGACATTTGAGCTCAGGGGATTGTTTTAAACAATCCTGGTAACTCAGACTGGATCATTTTAATGCAAGTTATCTCTGGGTCAAGGTCATGAAGTAAGACCCTTCACATTTTCATCAGACATAGTTTGCATCTCCTCTTCTGGCCCATCAATCTGTAGGCCGGCTCCTCTATACCCCTTACAGATTGCCCAGGACTCCTGGGCTACCATATCAACAGCACATTAATCCCCATCCCAATTCAATTCATTGTTTTTGTTTGCTTACATGATCCCTGTTATACCTTGAGTCATAAATCAAACTTAGCTTATTTTTTTTATAAATGCACTGAACTGTTGAAGCCAGTTTCCACTATTATAAAAGTCTCAAAATACCACGCATCCTTTTACAGGTGGAAAATGTCTTAAGAGAATCTTGGCCTGGAATGTTTTCCTTGCTTCAAGACAAAGTAGAACTCTTATTTATGACTTAAACTAATTTAAAGCAAGATGACGGTTCCCTGCCTTGAATTATCTCATGATGTTACTTCGCCACCATATGGTTTTATGATTTGAAATCCAGACTACTGAACCCATTGACAGCTCTTAAGCTTATGTTACAGATGGCATTCAAACCATGTTTCTGAGGAGCTTTGATTTGGAACAGCCCTTCTCATCTCCTTGCGTTGTTCTAGAAGGCAAGTTTTCCAAAAAAATTTCCTGGAACTCCTGAAAATGATTCAATTTGGCTGCCTTGGATGCTGAGCTGCTGAATTAGCGGATCCACAATGGTCCCAAATAATTTCCAGAAGAACTGGATGTGACCCTAAATACATTTATTCGTGGCAAATGCTCATAGGTGACACTTAACAATAAAAAGGAAAGATCTACTAATATGCAAGGCATATACACATTAGTTGTCATCATAAGATTAAGAAGCAGATCAGTCTGGCTGTATTAGAGAAATTTCTGATAGAAAACCCTGCTGCGTTTCCAGCTCAAACCATCCATTACAAATCTCCTTAAAATGAAGATCAGTTTGATATGCTCTTCTTCTACATGTTTGAACGCCAAACATGAGGTTAAAAATGAACAATCTGGGACATGATGAGATCTTACAATTGAAACAGCATTACTTACAGGAGCAGGTAGAGAGTGCTGGTTTATGTGCACTACTCTAGATACAAAGGCAAGGCCAAATGTCAGCAAGCCATGCCTTTTCCCAACCTTGGGTATCTGCGGTACAATCCCATCAAAGATGTGTTTGGGGCAAGAAAGTTGTGACCCCGCTCATTCTCATTGCAAAGCACCCTTAGACTCCAAAGAGCATTTCATTTATTTATATATGTCTTTCAGCTTTGTCAAGGCTTTATCTTTTATGATTGTAAGCTTTAACTTTTATTGATTGTAAGGCAACCAATACATTTTACAAATAAATAAATAGAATCAATAAATCCAAAATACCCCTATTGGGTCTGACTTGCTCAGGAGTACTGCAGGTTCACTCCTTTATCCTTTTGCTGTTGGCAAGCCAAACCTCTCAAGCTTTTCCAAGTCTTCGCAGCTACTGCTGCAGCTCTGTTTCCCCCCTGTACTGGACTTGGGAGACTGCCACATTAGTCTTTAATGAGATTTGTTAATAGGGCTAGTTGATATAGCAATAGCAATAGCACTTAGACTTATATACCAATTCATAGTGTTTTACAGCCCTCTCTAAGAGGTTTACAGAGTCAGCCTATTGCCCCCAACAATCTGGGTCCTCCTTTTACCCACCTTGGCAGGGTGGAAGGCTGAGTCAACCTTAAGCCTGGTAAGATTTGATTTGCCAAACTGCTGGCAGCCAGTGATCAGTAGAAGTAGCTTGCAGTACTGCACTCTAACCACTGCGCCACCGCAGCTCATTATGCCATCTTGTGGGTGGTTTTACCAGAAATGGGACTACAACATTTATTAATAAATAATGGCAAGCGTTGCACAATTCATCTCCATCTCCATGAAGTTGACTGCCTCAATGCCAAGATCAACGTATTAAAATAATGTACTCTATCGCAGTGCAGTAGCCAGAATAAATATGCACAATTTGAACAGTAGAGATGCAGCTTCCATATTGCAAATGCCCAGGCCTTGGTTGGATATAATATATGCTGATTTATGCTGATGTGAACAAACTGCTCATCTTCCAATAAGGTCACAAGGAAATACTGGATTTTTTAAATAAGTAGCTACTATTTTTTACTGTCACTATCCATGCCTAGAAAAACAGTGGTTTATCTTTATTATGATTTCTACAACAATTCAAATACTTCAAGAAGTTGGCTTGTTTCAATAAACCATGAGGATTAGACAATGCTTGGGGTTTGGACATAATAAAATGCAATGCATTGAATGCAGAAGTGGAAGCAGTGTTTCTTTCCTTTGCAGCTTCATCAGAAAAAAAGAGAACAAATGAACAATATTTAATATCTTTTAAATTGTTTTTAAATTTTGTATGCTATGTTTTTTATTTTGGCTGTTCACCACCCTGAGTCCTGTCGGAGAAGGGCAGTATAAAAATCAAATCAAATCAAAATAAATAAATAAATTTTGTTTATGTAAAGATTTCTTTTTTAATCACACGCTTCCTAATGTTTGCCAGCAACTGTATGTGCACTGTATAGTATTGCATTACAAGAGGAGTATTTTTATCATTTACCATTCTGTGCATTCTTACCCCTAAATAAATCTCAATATATTCAATGGAATCTACTTTCAAGAAAAAGTATAAAAGATGGCTATGTTATATATGTAAAAGATCAGGCCTATTGAATGATTTTTTTTCACTATAATATCTTCAATTATTTCTACTACAAGTTACAAGAAGTTGCTTCTTTTCCTACAAAGAATTTCCACCTTCATTCAACATAAGTTGTGCATCATCTGTTTATAAGGAAACATATTCTCAATAGGAAATCACAGAAACAAAAATCAGCATTTTGTTTTAAGTTATTATGAATATCGTTTTTCTTTACATTTTTTTAAAAATATTGTTTTTATTGTTTTTATATCACATTCCATTTCTAAATTGAACAGTGTGTTTCCTAGGTAACAAAAGTGTTAAAATTTAAACATCCTTGTAATCATTATGATCATATCAACATACAAGTACATAGTAGATACTATCAATCGTTATAAAGTATACTATCTTCCATATTAACATCAATTACTGTATATAAGCATCAAAATGTTTACTAATCAATTTTTCTTTCTCGTATAATCCATATTTCATATAAACCCGTCCATCTGATCTTTGTATCTATTGACTAACCATTTGTAAAAAAGTTCCCATGTCATAAAATATTCAGAATCTTCTTTTTCTTTAATTTTTAGTGTTAACCTATCCATTTCTGCACATTCCATTATTTTTTAAATTATATTTTCATCTGTGGGGGTTTGTTGATTTTTCCAATATTGTGTGTATACAATCCTGGCTGCTGTTAAAATATGTAAAATTAAATATGTATTACCCTTATTATACTTTTCCGGTAGCATGCCCAGCAGGAATATCTCAGGTTTCAAGTCTCTGTGTTGTTTTATCATAGCTTCTAGCCATATGCAAATTTTCTTCCAATATTTTTGCTTTGGGACACGTCCACCACATGTGATAATATGAACCTGGTGTTTGGTTACATTTCCAACATTTGACAGATTTATCTTTGTACATACCAGTATTCGCTATTCTTGCAGGTGACAAGTGCCATCTATAAAACATTTTATAGAGATTTTCTTTATATGCTGTTGACATTGTAAGCTTGTACTTTCTATTCCATAATTTCTGCCATTTGTCTAATTCGATTGTATAGCCAAAATTCTTAGCCCAAATTATCATATGATAGTTTCTTATACTTGTTCTTCCTCCAATTTAATGGTTACTAAATAATTATATATCCTCTTAATTAATTTTTCATCTGCTCCCATTAGCATCAGATCTAGCCCATTTGGTTCCTTAGAAAACCCATACTCCTTCCTATCTTTTTCATATCTGGATTGTATCTGTAATTGTGGCCACCATTTATGTTCATTCAACATAAGTTGTACATCATCTGTAACAAGAAAACATATTCTCAATAGGAAATCACAGAAACAAAAATCAGCATTTTGTTTTAACTTATCATGAATCTCTTGCATTTTTAAACAGTTTTGAGCTGGTAATTCAGTTGTGATAAAAAGGAATTATTTTCAACATATACTCTTATTTTTGTATTTTACAACTGTGCCTGTCTATAGGCTCCAGGTTTGTTCATGTAAGCATAAATCAATACAGTCCAAGGTATAATATGTCTATGCAACTTCAAGAGAGCAGTTAGCTCTCATTAGTAGATAAATTTCCTCTGAGAGTCATGGATAGATTACTCACCATTTCATTTCAAGTCTTATATTCTGAAAACCATAATTATAGCATTGTGGTTAGGATTTTAGATTCTAGTGCTGTTTAATGGTGACTTGCTGGGAATTTGCATAAAGTAATTTCCTTCTTTACCTAGTGGTCAAATAACTCTTTGCCCTACCTCATGAACAAATATAATTCATTATGATTGAATTGCATCATTTTCTCACATCTCTTTCTATCAAATTATCAGGCAACAAACTGAAAAAGTTGAGAAAAGAGAAGCTTTCCATTCTTCCTGCCTCTCTTTTGTGAAGTGAAAAGTAGAAATTTTATTTCTCTCCTGCCATTTCCTAAATAATATTGCCACAACTTACTCAACTCTTAGATAGTAGACAACATTAAAGTTGCACTAAGGTTGCAATTGTTTGCAATATAATTGATATCTTCAATTATACCAGAGATGTTCAAAACTTTTTCAGGCTGTAGAACATGTTAGTTGAAAAAATAGAGTCTAAAACCCCTGATCAGGGGACAAAGTCCTAGTAATAGAAAACTGACTGTGTTCCAGAAATAACTTTTGCTTGTGGACCCCTATCATATTTTCATAGAACCCTAGGATTGATGGGACATAGTTTGAGAAATATTTTTCAATGCAGAGAAAAGTAAAGTCCTACACTTAGGCAAGAAAAACCAAAAGTACACATATAGACTGGGTGAAACCAGGCTTAATA
>JANHZT010009478.1:6974-19561 GCA_032468215.1 Stegonotus admiraltiensis | reverse complement strand
TAAGCCATGGAGCGCTTTAAAGATGTTAATCAACACCTTGAATTGCACCTGGAAGACCACTGGGAGCCAGTGCAGCTCACGTAGGAGTGGCATCACATGGCAGCGCCACGTCGCTCCCATAACCACCCGTGCGGCCACATTCTGGACCAGTTGGAGCCTCCAGGTGCTCTTCAAGGGGAGCCCCATGTAAAGACCATTGCAATAATCCAGGCGGGAAGTGATGAGGGCATGAGTGACTGTGCGTAAGGAGTCCCGATCCAGAAAGGGATGCAATTGGTGCATCAGGCGAACCTGACAAAAAGCCCCCCTGGCCACGGCCGTCAGATGCCCTTCCAAAGACAGCTGTGTATCCAGGACACCCAAATTGCGAGCCCTCTCCATGGGGGCTAATGAGTTGCCCCCAATAGTCAGCGATGGCACCAGCTGACCATATCAGGACGCCGGAAACCACAGCCACTCGGTCTTGGAAGGATTGAGTATGAGCCTGTTCCTCCCCATTCAGACCCGCATGGCTTCCAGACACTGGGACATCACCTCAAGGGCATCATTGGGGTGGTCTGGGGTGGAGATGTTCAGCTGAGTATCATCAGCGTACTGATGGAACCTTACTCCAAAACCATGGATGATCTCACTCAGAGGCTTCACATAAATGTTGAACAACAGAGGTGAGAAGACCAACCCCTGAGGCACCCCGCATGCAAGGCGCCTCGAGGATGACCTCTGACCCCCTGCCAACACAAACTACAACCGGTCAGAGAGAAAGGAGGAGAACCACCATAACATAGTGCCCCCCACCCCTAGCCCCTCCAACCGGCACAGCATGATACCATGGTCGATGGTATCAAAAGCCAGTGAGAGGTCCTATAAGACTAGTACAGAGGAATGACCCCTGTCACGGGCCCTCCAGAGATCATCAACCAACGTGACCAATGCTGTTTCCATGCTGTACCCAGGCCTGAAACTGGACTGGAGCGGATCCAGATAGACAGCTTCATCCAGGTGCTGAGGAAGCTGTTGCGCCACTACACTCTCAACAACCTTTGCCACAAAGCGAAGGTTGGAGACTGGACGGTAATTCGCCAAAACAGCCAGGTCCAGAGAAGGCTTCTTGAGGAGGGGCCTCACCACCACCTCTTTCAAGGTGGGAGGCAAGAAACCCTCCCTCAAATAAGCATTAATAATTCTCTGGAGCCAGCCTCGTGTAACCTCCCGGGATGCCAGCACCAACCAGGAGGGACATGGGTCCAATAAACATGTGGCCGTGCTAAGTCTCCCCAAAATCCTGTCCATGTCCTCAGGAGTCACAGGGTCAAATTCATCCCAAACAAAATTCTCAAGGCCAGCCTCTGTCACCCCGTCTGAATCCATCCAGTCAGAGTCCGAGCCTTCCCGAATTTGAGTGATTTTATCATGCAGATACTGCACAAAATCCTCAGCCCAGCCTTGTAAGGGGTCCTCCTGAGCTCCCAGATGAAGAAGGGAGAGGGTCATCCTAAACAGGGTGGCTGGGTGGTTATCTGCTGATGCGATAAGAGCAGAAAAATAGTTACATTTTGCTGCTTTTATCGCCACTAGGTAGGTCTTAATATGAGACCTCACCAGTGTTCAGTTAGATTCGGAACGGCTGGTCCTCCAACCGCTCTCCAGGCGTCTTTTCTGGTGCTTCATCTCCCTCAGCTCCTCAGAGAACCAAGGGGCCAGGTGAGATCCTTGCCGGGTCAGAGGCCGCAAAGGCACGACGCGGTCCAAAGCCCCGGTGGCCGCACTATCCCAGGCGCAATGCACAATACAGGGAAAATAATTATTTTTTCAAGAAATGTAGTACTATGTAGGACCTAACCAGCCCTCCATTCTATTTAGTCAAGATTCCCAATGTAGTTTTTCTCTGATACCCATCAGCTTCTGCTACCGTGGCTATTGTTCAAGGGTGGTGGGACTTACAAAATAATTTTAGGAAAATAATCCATGCTCTGATCATTACTGCAGCATATAAGGAAATGCAACTCCTATGTTCTTCCCCACTTCATCATGGATTGGGGATATATACATAATACACTCATTTTTTTCCTCTACTCACCAATCTCCACTCATTTAATTAGATGATATTTGCAGTAAAGCCAGAGAATGAAGTTACAATCTGTAACTTCAATTTTAATTCCTGCATATTACAGGAATTAAGTTCTGTTCAGTAGAATCTGTAGCATATCATTTCGACCTGAACCCAGATGCTGGTCTGAATTTTACTTTTATAAAGTTTAAAATCTAAAGTCAACCTTAGAATCACTTCAGCTTCAGAATTCTAGAGCCAGAGAAGATGAGTATGTTGTTGTTGTTAGTCACAAAGTCATGTCTGACCCATTGTGACCCCATGGACAGCATTTCTCCAGGCCTTCCTATCCTCTACCATCCCTCGGAGTCCATTTAAGCTCATGCCGACTCTCTTCAGTGACTCCATTGAGCCACCTCATCCTCTGTTGTCCCCTTCTTCTTTTGCCCTCAATCTTTCCCAGCATTAGGCTCTACTCCATTGAGTCCTTCCTTGTCATTAGGTGGCCAAAGTATTTGAGTTTCATCTTCAGGATCTGGCCTTTTAAAGAGCAGTCAGGTTTGATCTCCTCTAGAACTGACCAGTTTGATCACCTTGCAGTCCAAGGGACTTGCAGGAGTCTTCTCCAGCACCATAGTTCAAAGGCCTCAATTCTTTGGCGCTCAGCCAAAGATGAGTCTAATCGGATTTAATTTTTGTAAGAATTGAGTTCCCAAAAAAGTAATCAAATATAAGAAGGGTCAGCTGTTTAGCTCAGTGCAGAATGGCATGCTTCTATTGGAATAAGAACGAAGCCCTTGCTTTGGAGTGGTATGAATGATCAGGCTCAGTCTACCTGATCTGCTATTGATGCTTAGTCAGATGGCAGAGTTTATATGAAATCTCAGATTCCATCTTAGAAACCCATCTTAGTCTACAAAGTAGCCAAATGACTTTCCCTTTTCTCTCTTTCCTCCCTCTCTTCTAGGTAATGCAAATATATTTTGATGTAGTATATACGTATGTCAGTGTTCCGACTAATGCACCCATTGAAAGCAGAACTCAGAGGCAGGTAGATTCCTCTAAGAACATGTTTATTGGTTACATCATATCAGCACAGCGGTGTTGAAAGTTCCTGTGGTTTTCACCTAATTAAAAGAGTAAAACTTCCCCCCCTCCCCAGTGTCATCAGTCACATTGTCCAATGAATATGTAGAAGGAGGCTCCTCTCCTCCTTCACCAGTCACCTGTTATGATGACCTTGGTTCCCACAGGAAAACTTTATTTTGACTGTAAGCTGGGCTATCTACTTCCCCCCTCCCCTTCTTTCTGTGGCAACTGTGAGGCAGGACAAGATGGCTTCAGCCAGGTTTGTTTCAGAGTTGACAATATATTCATATCGTCAAACTGGAATATCAGCCAAAATTTATATCTAATTCCCTATGAGAGAAACTGTAACCTATCAATTGATGGTTTTGTAATGTTGTTGTCTGTAATGTAGCCAACTTTGCAATAAGCATAGTCTTTTTGAGAAGTTTAGTTGCAATTAGACATGTTTTAATGGATCACATGATTTTAAATAATGTTAACTTTTGTTTTGCTCAGAAACAATTTAAAATGCACAAGACGGGAAAAAATAATAAAAAGGAGGAAATAGCAACCGATATACAGTGGTTTCAAATTTATAATGAAACAATAATGATCTGCAATTTACTATTTATTTAAATTATTTTGGGATGAAACTGTGTTATTTTAAATATTGGGAAATTATGAAAATGTACCCACAAAGCTTTCACTAATAAAAAACAAACAATCCGAAGTAATATCCTAGAAATAATTTAAATATAGCTCATTTTAGCAGAATCAGTTTGCAGAAGCAAACAGTAAAAAAGACAATCTAGCACCATGATGGCAAACCTATGGCACATGTGCCGGATATGGCATGCAGATCCATCTCTCCGGGCATGTCAGCTGTCGCCCGTTGCTCTGGTGTGCCATCCAGCTGGTGTTTGCACATGGACGGGAGTACCGGAAACCAAAAAAGCAACTGCCCGGTACACACTGGGAAGATGATCGTCCAGTTTCTGCCATGTGCATGCGCACCATCCAGCTGGTCTTTTCACGTGCATGCACACCAGAAACGGAAGAGCAGATGTGCATGCTGGAAACCAGAAGATCATCTTCCCAGCATCCGCATGCTTCCAGCTTCCGGTGCGCACATGTATGCCGGCCAGCTGGTCTTCGCACGCCCATGCGTGCCAGAAACCTGAAGACCAGGTGGCCAGTGTGCATGCAAGTGCTAGAAACCAGAAGATCATCTTCCCTGCTGCTCTTCTGGTTTCTGGCATGTGCTCCCATGCACACATGTGCACGCTGTCAACACTGATCTAGCATATTGACATTCATTAGGCAATTCAGCTCAGGACTTATTTTAGCCTCCTATGTAAAGCATAACTAGGCTACAAAACTATTTTGCACATTAATTTTTTTTTAAAAGTTAAGAAGCTGAACCATTAAGATTATTTTCATGGCAACTTCAATATATTTTTATGACACACTGTATCATCACCTTTTCAAATTTAGCTAAATTATAGTTTTATGCACCATAATTACATTCTGTTATACTGGATGGCTGTGCTTTGTAATGCCAAGCCAATATTAATCAAGTTTCCCCTTAATTGTGGTTCATTTTTCCAATGTCATATGGGCTCTTATATGCTGCAGATAATTACAGTAATCTATAACATTTTATTGTGTCCAGGAACATAAGGTTTTCATACTTCATGGAATCCAAACATTTGATGTGCTTAACGTGTAGACACTGCTAATACAATGTCTTCAATGTGAAACTTTTAAGGAATGTTTTGTTTCATATCTTTTTTAAAATATTGAATCTGAAAAAAGTTCACACATCCTAAACTACATAAGAGCAATCACAATTATTCTCTAATATTCATACAAATGGATCGATGTATACATTTCTTATGAAACGTAATCTGGAATATACCTAATGTAATAACTAAATAAATAAACAAACAATTAAATAAAGTCCTATTGTTGTTCCAATGAATAATTTGGCATGCTGTAATTCTTACTGAATAAGAAGAAAGAAAGAAAAATGTAAATGATTTATACACGTTAGAATAGATAAAATATTTCTAAATAGTAAAGATTTAATTTTATTCATTGGATTATTATATTAAATCTTTAAATCAATATTTACAGTGAATTATTGCATAATAACTAAGGACTCTTATATGATATAGGCAGCCATATAAATTCTATAAATAGATAAAATGAAATAGCTAGTATAATATAAATGTCAAATTATAGGGTTCTATGCAATCTGAAAATTCTACATTTATTTAACAAATAATTAGAATTGAAATTTTAAGATACTATGTTTCCCTTTTAAATTATGTTTATGAAATTTATTTTTCAGATGTGAGGTTAATTTTGACATAGAAGCACATTCTCACAACTGACTTTGCTGTTCTTCTATAGAAAGGATAATATGTAATTTCCAGTGGAAAATATAGCAAATCTTGAATTCGGCATATACAAAGCCACTTCAGGAGAATTTGAATTTGATTTCCTGACTTTTAATGGCTAACCAGACATTTTTAAAAAAAATACTGCTTTTAGAATTGGTTTCATTCTATTGTCATTTTCCAGATCTATTAGGCTTTTTACAGCAATCCAAGGTGCTGGTAAAGGTAAAGTTTCCCTTTGCAACATATGTGCTAGCAGTTCCCAACTCTAGGGGGCAGTGCTCATCTCCGTTTCAAAGCTGAAGAGCCAGCGCTGTCCAAAGACGTCTCTGTGGTCATGTGGCCGGCATGACTAAATGCCAAAGGCTCATGGAACACTGGTACCTTTCTGCCAAAGGTGGTCCCTATTTTTCTACTTTTTTTAACGTGCTTTCGAACTGCTAAGTTGGCAGAAGCTGGGACAAGTAACGGGAGTCACCCCATTACCCGGCACTAGGGATTCAAACATTTCGATTGACAAGCTAAGCATCTTAGCCAATGCGCCATCGCATCCCAAAAGGTGGTGGTAATGACCCATAAAAACCTACATCTTTTTATTATATTCTTACTTTCTTCTTTATTTTCTATTTCTTCTCTTCTACACTTTTGATTCTTTTATTTTTTAGCTTATATTGATTTTTTATTATTGTAATTATAAGTTTTAATAAAAATACTATTTAAAAAATCAAATATGTGGAGAAAAAATCAATGTCATTATTGCATCTCCAACAGATTTTTAAAAATATATGGGGACTCTTTGGATTTATGACCATTCATGTAGCAGATTAGATGAGGTGTTTTACATTCTCCTAAACTTAAGACTTTGCCATGACTGGATGGCATTAATTTTACCATCCCAGTTATAATTCGTTAGCCTATCCATCCAATGGGCTTTGGACAAGCCAAAGCCCAAGAACCTATATGGATGGCATGTAGGCCGTATTACCATCCCTGAGTTTCTTGCTCACATTGGGAATTTTGTTCAGTTTCAACTTGTTTACTTCTTCTGTTATTTCAGGGTTCAGGACAGAGTTGCTGCCAAACTCCAGGGCAGGGATATGCTTGAAAAAGCTAGGATGTCCCTAAACTAGCAATATCTGGATTCTGTTACTTCCTTCAAGGCAACTGGTTGTTTGCAAAAGGTGGCATGGATGCAGGTGAATTGGGTTAGTGCTGGTTAGTCTGGTTCTTTCACAGAAAGGAGGATTAAGCAGTCCTTAACTTTCTTGGAAGAGGCAGAACATGCTTTTTTAAAGTGTGGGGGGAAGAATTGAGCTGGTTGTTTTTTTCCACTATGCCTTAGGAAATGTGTGCATAGGAGACAACCTTTCTGCCTGATATCAAGTGTGCTATCTGGGCAGTTTCACTGCTGACTCTTTTAAAGGCAAGGATAATTTCGGTTATGTTCCTGTCTACCTTCACAGAAAAAAAAA
Source organism: Stegonotus admiraltiensis (assembly GCA_032468215.1). Taxonomy (NCBI): domain Eukaryota; kingdom Metazoa; phylum Chordata; class Lepidosauria; order Squamata; family Colubridae; genus Stegonotus; species Stegonotus admiraltiensis. The sequence goes on along the minus strand of JANHZT010009478.1, from coordinate 12,572 downwards.
TCAAATTTAGAAATTAATATTGGAATGACATACCATTGGTAAAATATCCTATACTAATTTTATCTAATTAGAATGTTAATTTTAATTTTAATATTTATCTTCTTCTGATATTCATATTGTTACATATTAATTTTACTATTAAAATCTGGCACTGAAATGACCATACAGTCATTGAATTTCTGTGTCATATTTTACATTATAAATAGATCCTAAGAAATTATCTCAATTTTGTATTCTAAATTTTCCAAATTCACTCTGGTCTCCAGATGTTCCACCTTGCTTCTGAAATTCCGTTGAGAACATATTATTTACCTGAAGACATTGGAACCAATAAAGTAATTCTGATGTTTATGAAGAAAGAATCTTCAAAGATTTCATCCTTTTCTTCTTATTAATAGTTAAATCTTGCAATATTCATGAATATGAATAGGAATTTTTCCACTGATCAAAATTTTCTCTTCATCGACCTTCATGAAAATAAAATAGTACATAAATTAATATTAATTACAAAGAAAGAAATGATAAATCTGATAATTCTTTCTCTGTATTTATCCAAAATATCAACTTGATTTTTATTATTAAATGATGTATTTTTAGTTGTAGTTTCTGTTTCTATTAGACTAAAGATATTTGTGTAAATTATCTGGAAGTTCTCCTCTTTCAAAGAAGAAAACCAACTATGAAGTAAGATAATCTACTCTTTAGCTCATATTAAGCATGTTGCTTGGTGGTGAAGTTTGGTACTTCCAATCTGCCTTGCTCTTTTGCATTCTTGTACTATCTTGAGTTTCACTTTCAATCTTTTATTAGACTACATAAAGTTATTTATTTGTCTGACAGTCATTAACACCAATGCTTATTGGAATAATTTGAAATAAGTTGAGCCTTAGCAAGATGTTCAGTTTTACTGCTGCAATTCTTCCTAATCAAGACAGTTCAACCTACTTCATCTTAAAATATCTGCTGTTTCATTTTCCAAGCCTGGAAGTAATTATTCTTAAATTTTCATTGTCTTTTGTTAAGCAAGTCCCCAGATACCAGGTATATTTTTATAATAATATTAAATTTAATTGCTATATATTGCTTGCCATAAATATTGTTTTTCCATGTTCAGATTGTGTTTCCTAACTGAAAAACAGGGGGGTGGAGTGGGGAGCCATAATAAAAGACAGAATGTCTTCTGCAGTGAGAAGTGGCATTCCAATAAAAGTAACATTAATAAACACGATAAAAATAATGTTATCTTTTCCATGGATCAATAAAAATCAATATACTGTTGATAGTTTTCTTTTTCAAGGAAAATAAATGAGAAGCAGTATTTTCATTGTCTAGACCTCTTATTAAGCACTTGATTAAGAGTCTTAACAAATAATTTATTTTATTCTTTCTAAAACAGCACTACAGGAAAACACTTCACTCTTATTTTTATGCACACAAATCCAGGAAGGAATGAAGACTGGGAAAGACATATACAATGGAGAAGATAACAGGATAATGGAGTTGGAAAGGACCTTGAAGTTCTTCTAGTCCAACCCCAGGTTGTCCAATCTCTTCTTAAAAGCTTCTAGTAATGGATCACCCACAACTTCTGAAGGCAACCCATTCCGCTGGTTAATTGTTCTCACTGTCAGGAAATTTCTCCCCACTTCTAGGTTGCTTATCTCCTTGATTAGTTTCCATCCTTTGCTTCTTGTCTTGCCTTCAGGTGCTTTGCAAACTAAGTTGACCCCCTTTCTTTCTGACAGCCCTTCAGATGTTGGAACATAGCTATCATGTCATCCATAATTCTTCTTTTCACTAGACTATACATACTCATCTCCTGCAATTGTTCTTCATATGTTTTAGCATCCAGCCCCCTGATCATCTTTGTTGCACTTTTCTGCATTCTTTCCAGAGTTTCAATATGTTTTTTTATATTGTGGATGCCAAAATTGGATGCAATATTCCAAGTGTGCCCTCACTAAGATATTATAAAATGATTTTAATACTTCATGTGATCTTGATTCTATCCCTCTGCTAATATAGCCTAGGATTGCCTTGGGGTGTTTTTTTTTTTTTTGGTGGCTGCAGCACACTGCTGGCTCATATTTAAATGACTGTCCACTAGGAATCCAAGATCCCCTTTGCAGTTACTGTTATTAAGCCAAGTTTCACCTAATCTGTATCTGCACATTTGGTTTTTCTTGCCTAAGTGTAAAACCTTACTTTTCTCTCCATTGAATTTCATTTTGTTAGATAGGGCCCAGTGTTCAAGTCTGTCAAGATCCATTTGCGGTGTTGGCTATTCCTGTCAGTTTAGTGTCATCTGCAAATTTGATGAGTTCCCTTTCTATTTCCTCATCTGAATCATTTATGAAGATATGGAAGAACATTGGGCCTAAAACAGAACCTCAGCAGTGGTGGGATTCAAGTAATTTAACAACCGGTTCTCTGGCCTAATGATTTCTTCCAACAACCAGTTTGCCAAACTACTCAGAAAATTAACAACCAGTTCTCCCAAAGCGGTGCGAACTGGCTGAATCCCATCACTGAACCTCAGGTACTCCAGTGCTTCCTTCCTTCTATGTGGATGTAGTTGCATTGAGGACTACACACTAGGTATGGTTTATCAGCCAGTTACAAATCCATCTGGTGGTGATGGTGTCTATTGCACATTTTGAAGAGATTTTGAAGAGCAGGCTAGAAACTGACTGCATTAAATCTTTCAAAATAAACAATTTTGGTATCAATTTAGGCTCTTAAAAAGAAAAAGACATTCCAATCAAATACCTGTTCCTTTGTTTCATTGCCATTCTCAGTTTAGAGAATGGAAGAAATTATACAGGCCTTTATTATACTAAAACAATGCACATAACATTGGTTAGATATGGCAGTGAAATCATAAAGGCAATTCAAATAACAACAATACTTTTTGATATCACTCTGGAGGTAAAATACCATGTAACAATTTCATTTTAACTATATAACAATGCTTTGGAGAAACTTTACCACAAGAGCAATACTTCCCATCTTTACAATGAATGGGTGAGCAACTCTGTTTACAATTTTTCTCCATCTCCATGTCATTCTTCACAGGGAGAAGTGTTAACAATTGGAAAAGTAGTTAAAACTAAGTATTAGTTAGAATTTAATGCAAAAGAAGAAAACAAGAAAGGACAAGAAAGCATTTGTTTTAAAAATTCAACATCAACCATTAGCTGAATTTTGCTTCAAGCATTAACAAAAGTTTCAGGTCCCTTAAAAAGCAGACATGAGAAAAATATAGGATCCCTAATTTTAGATTTTTTAAAAAAATTCTTAGAACCAACTACTTGCATTTTTCCCTTGTTTCTTGCAAAAAGATGATGTAGTCGTTTTTTAATAACTATTTTGGCTAATAGAAGAAGTTGATGGTTATAGCATGTCTTCATAAAATAGAAGTCATGGGTTTACTTGGGGGATGTTTCATTCCTTCTTTCTATTTCCAATCTGTGCTAATGTTTGCAATATGGCTTACAACCCAACCTAATTATTTGAGGAGTTTTCTCATGCTGAACAAAAAGCTGGGGCATCGGTATTTTTTCCTGTGCTGCAAGTCTCATAATATTTATTTTTATTCAGATGTGACTGTAGACTTTGTGTGTATTTCTCTTGGTGTTACCAAGAAAAAAAATGCAAGGGAAATATTTTCCGTGGTGTCTTAAATCAGTGACTTAAGTATCTATTTCCTGCCTATGTAATTTGAACATACTTTGAAATTCAGTTTAAAATATTATAATTCATAAAAACAACATCAGAAAAGCCCAACCTAATCTTACTGAACCTAATCTTACTGAAGTAAATCTTTTGCTTGACTATGTACCCATTAATATATAAATATTATGCTTTTTTTCTAAAAAGAAAAAGGTAAAGTGATCCTTAGCTTTCTTTGTATCCATTTGTTTATCCATTTAGAGGACATAATTTGTAGTCTCTGTGTGTGTGTGTGTGGGTGTGTGTTTAAATGTTATTCATGTTCCAGTGACATGCAGTTTGTCTTAAGCCAGGAGGAAATAATGCAGTGATGACTTTTATATCCTTTCCTTACCCTCTGGAGCTGCTTTGTCACACCAGCTATGTCGTGTAGATAATTTGTGATGTTGAAGACAGAACTGAAGGGCTGGTGAGTTGTAGCTGCTTTTAAAAAGAAGCTGGTAGGGATGTGTGAGAGAAATCAATAATAAATTATCCATCACTCTAGCAAGCCAGTTTCCTCATAGGTTCCCTCTGACATGTAGGTGAAACTATAAATTAATTTACTTAGAGCCAATAAAGAGTCTAACGTGCTCCAAACTGACTAGCAAATGTGCATTAGCAACACAAAAATGACACTGTCTACCAAGGAGCTTTAGTAGGATCTCCAAATACTGTAACTTCTTTTTATAACTTAATGAGAGATGGGCTTGGGCCGCCACAGGGAGATGGAGCGACTGGAATGGTCTATAATTTATGGATGTAAAATGATCAGGTTTCATGTTGTCTATAAAACATGAAAAGCATTCTTCATTCCTCACCAATTAGATCATAGTCCAACCCCCCCCCCCCAGTTCCTTTGAGGGGGTTAAAAGGAGTATTCGAGCTGCTAGACGTAAATGAATACTGCGGTTAAATTAAACCCTTCGACAGCCCAGGCTTGAAAGAAATGCCTTGTGGATGTTATTAATATGCATATTTAAGTGCTGTTTTTAAAGTTTAACTGCAAGCCATAGCAAGCACAAATGTTTATAATAGCTATTTCAGGAACATGGTGTGTATTAAAAAGCTTTCTCTTCTTCCCTTCCTCTTCTTGTTTTTGCTGTAGCAGCTGATTCTCCCACAATATTTATTATTACTCTTCTTGTTATTACGGCCTCTTATTGTGATTAATATATATTTTGGCAAACAGTAGAAGTATAATGTAAAAATATGAGATGTTTTATTCTCAACAATAGGACTTTGCGAACATCAGATGCAAAGGATGGTATGCCAGAAGGAGTCCCTTCCTGATTAATCCTCCCTTGATTAGAAACCTGACTTTTCTCTTACAAGATATAGAGAAAGGGCTTTAGGTTTGTCTAGGCTTCAGTTTCCTAAATGAGCTTTATGATTTTAAAAAAGCATCTTTAGAAACTCTAATCATTCTGCACTACAATTTGCTTTTGAACTCCCATTAGTTACAAAAACATAAGCAGCCATTCAAACATAGTTCTTTTGTTTCGTGTCAATCGTGCTGGTTTTTCATAAACTTAAAGTTGTTAGTATGAACTATGACAAAAGCCTCTGGTCTTCAATCCCAAATAATTTACACTAGGTTTTAAGAAGACAGGACTTGCAATCAAAGTCAACTTTTCAAAATAAAATCCAGCAGTCAAACTAAATGTTGCTTTGCATATGTAAACACAGTTCCTTAGTAAAAGGAACAGTGGTTCTGCCCCAGCTTTGGATTCCCAAAGAATGTGACACACACCAGCTTCATAACTACTGTTTAATTCCAAACAAACCCCTTTCCAGAATGCAGGCTTTTCATGCAAAGGGTCCTTATCAAAGTTGTTATGAATAAAGTCCGACAAAGGTTGGCAACCAGCCCAGAAAACCAGATAT
>JANHZT010009471.1:18708-31928 GCA_032468215.1 Stegonotus admiraltiensis | reverse complement strand
GAGATTTGAACTTGCAGTAATTGCAAGCAGCAGATGTTAATAACAGTGTTTTAGTCCACTGTACTACCAGGGCTCATTGAAAATTGAAAATGTACTTGAGCTTTTGTCTTTCACTTTCAACTATGCAGTTCTGAGGAAGGTTTTTGCCTGGGAAATCAGAAATGGGCTAAAAAAAAGCATGATTTTTCCTTCTCATCATAAACTCAGTCAGGATCAGAAGAAAAGAAAATAAGAGAGGAGGGGAGAAAGAGGATCAGGAGAAAAAAAGGAAGAGAAGGGAGGGAAGGAGATGAGAGGAGAGGAGAAAAGGAGAGGGGAGGGGAGGGGAGGGGAGAGGAAGAGAAAAATAGCAAAGAATAGACACACATTTCTTACCTACTTTAGTTCATAGTTCTTCCTCCATCCACAGTCACTAGTCAAAGTGGGTGAAAAGTGTAACACACCTTAGAATATCTTGATTCCAAAATCATTTTAATTCATGAGTCAAGAGCAGGCAATGTAATTTCCAATCTAGACATAACTATATTCATGATTTATTGTTTGATACCTGGTCTCTATGTAACAGGAGTATCCAGTTGGCTCATCAATTGGAATGAATCTGTGCAATCCCTTTTTAACTGTCTGAACTGAGGACCATTGGCACACGGTTGGATTGTGACCTATTCAAGTTCAATGCATGCTTGTGATGTGGTAAGTCTTGAATCCTGAACCTGCCTTCTAAGAAACAAAAAAGGTTGTCTATTTAATTCTCTTATGGTCTTAGGGTGCCATTTCGTGATCATTTCCTGCACAAATGCACTAAAGCTAGATTGATGGGCAAGTTTAGTGCTGATAAACTTCATAGGAAAAGACTTTAATACTATAACAACGATAGAACAGGTAGCAGCAGAAAATTGGGGCAAGAGTAAGGACAGAAATAGAAAGATTAGGAGAATGGAATGGCAGGTACAGAAAAAAAAGGATACAATGATGAAATGGTTTACAAAAGCCATTTACTACTGGTACAGAGCCTGTTACTTGTGGTACGTAGCACATATGAAACTTGTTTTCCCCACATTCATTCATTCATTCATTCATTGTCAGACATGTACAAGATAGCAGGTATGAATATGAATATGAATATGGACATGGACATGAAGGAAGGAAATGAATACAAATAAATGGGGACAGTAGGACATGAAGGCACGTTGGTGCGCTTATGCACGCCCCCTTTACAGACTTCTTAAGAATGGGATGAAGTCCACGGTAGACAGTCTAAGGTTGAACCTGTGAGGGTTTGAGGATATAACAACAGAGTCGGGTAGAGCATTCCAGGCATTGACCACTCTGTTGCTGAAGTTGCATTTTCTGCAATCAAGTTTGGAGCGGTTTACCTTGAGTTTGTATCGATTGTTTGCCCGTGTATTATTGAGGTTGAAGCACTGGTGAAATGCTACTGGTTCGCACCGGTTCGGGCAAACCAGTAGTGATAAAAACCATGGTAGTAAAAAAAAGCTACCGGTTCCTCCAGACCAGTATTTCCAATGATCAGCTGTGCCGCGTGATTTAAAATTGCTAGAAAGCAGGAAATCCTGCTTTCTAGTGAATCTAAATCGCGCAGCACAGCTGATCCCCCCTCACTGTTCTACTTACCTTCGCAAGCCTCCTTTTGGCGCATACTGAGCATGTGTGTACAGTGTGCATTTGGCACACACTGTGCATGTGTTCTACTTACCTTTACTCTCGGTTCACAGCGGGGCCGTGCGCATGCGCAGAAGCGTTTTGATGATGTTGGGGTCGGTGGGTGGGGCCTGCCACTGGTTATACTACCGGTTCTATAGAACCAGTGCGAACCAGGGGCAACCCACCACTGGCCCACACCATACATTTGGTGTGCACTGCACATGTGCATGCACCACACATGTGCAGCCAGTGAACCGGTGGCAAACCGGTTCAGATTTCACCACTGGGTTGAAGCTGAAGAAGTCGTTGACAGGTAAGACATTGTAGCAGACAATTTTGTGTACTATGCTTAGATCAGACCACAGGCGGCGCAGTTCCAGACTGTCCAAGCCCAAAATTTCAAGCCTCTTGAAATTTATTTACACTCCCAGCCTCTTCTTCCTCACAGCAGAATGCACAATCAGGAGTGCTAACAAAGATCTAATGGTTTCAAAACGGAGCATCTTTTATCTTTGAAATGCAAAGCTCATCAGTTTTGGGACTTCTTTAGCATTAAGAAGCCGAGTAACACCCTTTTGATTTCCTCTCACCAAATCAAGTTTTGAATTAAATTCTGGGAGGTATGTTTGTCCTTCAATCGCTTACATTCTTGGCAGTTGCTTCAACTTACTAATAAAAGCCAAACCCTAGAAAGGGAATAGATTTTATCTAGGTGCAACTCAGGGCAAGATGTACTTCTAGATGATAAAATGATCCAGTGAAATATAGTACAAGAGTCAGACAACCATTGCAAGTTTTAACATGCATTTGCTAGATAAAATGTTCATGATGCCTTGGAAAAAAAAATTGCACACAAGGACAAAAATTTTAAGCAGAAAAATGCTATATCCATAAATGAGCTGCAGAGAACTTCAAAGTACAGTTTTGGGATGTTGTAAATTATTACAAGCTTTTGCAACTTCATGTACCTTGTTTTGCCAACAAATTTCAAACAAGTTTGAACTATGCCTTTCTCCGTAATTGATCCTCCTTGAGAAGATGGTATATCTATGTGTCTTATGTTGCCACATTATAAAGAAGGAGAGCCAATTTGGCATTGTGGTGAAGATGCTGGTCCAGAAACCAGGAGACTGAGGGTTCTAGGTCTCCCTTAGGCATGAAAACCAACTGAGTTGTTTTGAGGCAGTCACTCTTCCCCAGCCCAAACATCCTCAGAGGATTGTTGTCCTGGGAAAATGGGAAAATGCACTTCTCAAAGGAGGGGGGGACACACACATGAAAATCAGATGAGACTTTTCCCAAATTCAGGTCTCCCCATCTTCCTTCTCTTTCTCTCTCTCTCTCTCTCTTTCTCTCTCTCTCCCTTCTCTCTCTTAATAGTTCTTATTTTTCCTTTCCTCTCCCCTCAAATCCTTGGGCTCCCTGGTATGTTTGACACCTTGAATGAACCAAACATAAAGGTTGTATCATCATCTCTAGATTTTGCATATCAGCTGCATCAATCATCTAAGAAATCAGGTGAAATGAATACTCAATAGCAAAAACAGCAACCAAGATGTTGCTTTACAATACTGCATAGCTTAAAAGGGTTTTTAAAAAAGATCTAAGAGACCTAGCAATTATGTGGGCTATTGTTCCGGTGTTGGAACAACATTTTCTGATTTCTGTCACCAAGGATTCTTTGCACTTTCTACTCTGTGGCTCTTCTTTCTTGAACTAGCTCTCTAGCCTGTGCCACGGAAAATCTTTTTAATCTTTTCCCCATGTAAGAGGATGAAAATACCTTCTTCATACAAATGAAGCATCCAGCTAGGATCCTAAATTGATTTCATAATCAAGAAAAGTTTCTTCATTTCACAGATGATCCTTTGATCCAATGGAAGCTCCTATTGCCATATATGTGGAAGGGTAAATAATAATATAAGAAACTAAAAGTTAAATTGGTTGTTGGCTTTTTTAAAACCAACTCAACTTTGGGTTCTGTTTTTTATGTCACCTGCTATTCTTGAGAAAGGAGGAAGATCTCCCAGTTCCCTAGAGTAAATTTACAAGGTTGAAAAAAAAAAAGAAAGAATTGGTGACTATAACTGTTCAACATATACAGTATATATGCTGCCATCAGCAACAATATGCTGTACGTTAAATGTTGCTTACTTGAATTAAGGACAAATATTACTTTAGCTTCCAAAAAATCAATCTTTGTAAATATAGATAGATTCCTGAAATTATACCTTTGTTATTTCATTTACTGTTCTTGTAGTGATGATTAATAATATAACATGATGATTTAACAATACATTACTACACTTGAGTGGCTTATCTGTACAAAATTTCTACTCATCAGGAAAGATTAAAATACCATTTATACCAATTAGCTCATTTAAATATAAACATTTAATATATAAATATTCTTAACCAGTGCTGGCTTCAAGGTGATATGGTGGTGCAGCGAGAGAATCCGAGTCCCCAACTTGATAACTGCTTGATTAAAGCTTGCAAATTAAGAGTTATCACTGACATTTTTCTTGCCTGCTCTATGCGATCTTGAGACAGCATCTTTTAATCTCATTGGTAACATTTGGAATTAACATTTGGTTGACCAACAGATTATTTTAATTTCCTACTCTGTTCATTTGAAGAGGAGTACATTGAAATAGGGCAAATTCTGTTATCGTTTTTTTCTTTTTTCTAGTTTTACAGGTATCGTGCTGGTTAGAAATTCTGTAAAGCTTAATCTCGATAGATTTTGAGAGAACCAGCTTGGGAAAATTTGTTCACAAAAGTACAGTTTGGTGGTCCTACTCTGAGCAATCTATGCAAGCTTCCATTCTCTTGAGTTCTTCACTCGTCTTATGCTTAATATAGGCATAAATTGTCATTTGACCAACAGTACCATAAATGATAATTATTTGGGTCCGGTGGTTAAAGTGGTTGAATTAGAACCTGTGAGTTCTATTTCTGCATTGGCATAAAACCAACTGGGTGATGCCAGACCATTTATTATCTCTTATTGCCTAGGAATAAAACAAGGAAGAACTAAAAATGTTACAAGAAAACAGCATGGACCTGATTCTACTATTGCTAGGATTCAGATTTTAATTAATTAATTTATAGCCCCCCCCTTTGTTAATTTTATAAACAACTCAAGGTGGCAAACATATTTAATACTCCTTCCTCCTCCTATTATCCCCACAAGAAGAACTCTGTATTTTGAATTGGGCTGAGAGCCAGCTGGTTTTCATGCCTAAAGCAGGACTAAAATTCACAGTCACCTGATTTCTAACCTGATACCTTAACTACTAGACCAACCTGGCTACAACCCCCATAAATGGACTACTGCATTACATATGGACCAAGGCAACCACAAATGTATCATTTCTCTAGTGCAGGGGTGGGCAAATGTGGCCCTTTTACAACCTGTGGACTTCAACTCCCAGAATTCCTGAAACAGCCAAGCTGACATACAAGCCCACAGGTGGTAAAAGGGCCACATTTGCCCACCCCTGCATCTCGTGGATAGTAGTAACTCTTCCCCAAATCTCAGAAAAGTACAGTATAATTCCAAGTCTTATGAACCTTTGAGCTACCATGTAGAAGGTACCATGTTGTAAGCAGATTGTGCGCTACTGGATTATGTGAGTTCTCCTATAGGCTTTATCTTAAAGGTCCATGGAAACACAAGCTATTAATATTAATCAAGCAGGAGGAGACAGTCTGTGTCATAACATGAACAGTGCACATGTTAATAACTTGTTCTATGACACAACTGCCTGGGGGGAAATATCAAGAAGCCACCACCTGGAAGATATACGTTATGTGGAACTGCCCTTTAATCCTATATCCAAGACAAGGAATTCTAGGGTGCAGCAATATTTCCTGCAGCCATGTCAGTTGCTCTGCTGGAGCAATCCATTTCTCTCTCCTGTTGATTAATGAGGTCAGAATTTCCCAGGTCAGAAACCATAAGGTCAGAAGGAGGTTCTGTGGTGGATTTATGATATAATAACCTGAGAAGCCTGCTGCTGTTTTGGCACACACACAAAGTAGCTAACTCAGACTTGGGTTGGAATCATTTCACTGCACGTGTAACTTTTAAAAGGGGGTATTTTATCTCGCTGGTTAAAACTTTCTTTTAAATCCGTTTTTTTAAAAAAGGCAATACAATTCAAACTGAATTTGCAATTAGATGTTAGCTAACCTTTAAAAAGGGCTAATCAGGGTCACACTTAGTACTTGGATTGTAAAGCACAAAGAAATTTCAGAGTTTTACCACAAGATATAGTTGTCACTTCCAAAGTGGGAAATTAAAAAAAAAAACATATCCTGGAATAAGATAATGGCAAACTATTTCTGTGTGTTGCCAGCAGTGGTGGGTTTCTACCGGTTTGCCCAGACTCGAACCGGTAGCGAAGTGGGCAAACCGGTAGTGGCTGCAGCAGGAGGCTCTGCCCACCCGCCCAGAGGTCATCACGGATGCTCTGTGCATGCACAGAAGGTTCTGCGCACACGCAGAAGCACTGCAAGCGAGCAAAGCAAGTGCGCATGCGCTCACAGTTCCAAATCGATAGCGTAGGTAAGTGAAACCCACTACTGGTTGCCAGGATGTCTACATGGACATGAACACGTAGTCATCTAGAAGCAAGTGCAACTACAGCAATAGCACAGAATTTACAGAAGGCTTGTAGAAATATCTGTTGACTGAAATACTAAACCGGACAATTGTTTTCATATCTAAAATTATAAATGATCTATTAATATATTATTAATTATTTAAATTGTCCAATCGGCCAATTCATTACAGGATTGTCTTCAGTAAGCACAAAAGCGTTACTTGCTTTTATGTATGATCAGTTCCTAAATGTAATACTAAGGTTGCTTAGAGTGGTACTTTAGTAAGAATCCTATTCTTACTTAAGAGTTATTCCTATTGAGCTCTGTGGGATTCTTTCCCTTAATAGAGTTGGACTATAAGTTTTATGGGACAGATACCAATGTCTCTAACAGAGATCCCCAAGTAAGGAAAATTGATAAATTAGAACATACTGTTGCACTTGTTTCAATGTTAATGGAGATTCTCAATCATCCAGGTCATGGTTGTCCCAAAGGTGGACTTTCTTTCTTTCTTTCTTTTTTCTTTCTTTGAAAACATTTCACTCCTATTCTAAGAAGCAAAGAACCTGAACTGAAAAAGCTTTTTGGATGAGAAGCAACATATTTTCAAAGGAAAAAAAAAACCAAGTCCAGTTGCCTTTTGGAAAAAAGCACCTTTGGGACACTTGTTTCAATGTAATAGTTATTCCTTATTTTCAGGAACTTCAAACAATATTAGACAGATTTCATTTGTGGAGAACAAAGCTGAAACAGCCAAGTAACTGTGTATTCTGAACTACTGACCTCAGGAGTTTATTCTGCAATAAATTTCATGCTGCTGCTAGTTAGAAAAGAAGCACATAGAGGCCAAAATTCTGAATGTATTCCCATTTCTCACATACTTGATTATTTGCTTGGAATATTACGGCATGCAATGAGTTTCTGATTCCATTCATCAAAGACTCCCAGCCACAGCCAATCCACTTAAATCAATCACACTGATACTATTTTGATAGCTGTATCTACTTGTTATAGCATTAATCCAGGGTGAAATCCAGCAGGTTCTGACAGGTTCTGGAGAACCAGTAGCAGAAATTTTGAGTAGTTTGGAGAACTGGCAAATACCACCACTGGCTGGCCCCAGAGTGGGGTGGGAATGCAGATTTTGCAATATCCTTCCCCTGCCACGCCCACCAAGCCACACCACACCCAACAAGCCACGCCCACAGAACCGGTAGTAAAAAAAAATGGATTTCACCACTGCATTTATCCAAAGAGTTTATGCTCTTGATGGATTTGTTCAAGCCACCAATCCTTTCCTTCCCCAACAATCTCCAAACATCCACCAGATTCCTTTAAAGCAGTGGTTCTCAACCTTCCTAATGCCGCGACGCTTTAATACAGTTCCTCATGTTGTGGTGACCCCCAACCATAAAATTATTCCTAAAAGTATTGAAAATATGTGTTTTCTGATGGTCTTAGGCGACCCCTGTGAAAGGGTCGTTCGACCCCCAAAGGGGTCACGACCCACAGGTTGAGAACCACTGCTCCAAAGGAATCTAAGGGAATATGTGTAGCTACAAAATCCATAGGGAGAGGAAATAGCACCACCTGGTGGACAACCATCAATGGACAATAGCTTTAGAATGACACTGGACAGACTGTCTTTTTTTGGGACTAAAAATGTGTGAACGTAAAATTAATACTTACTTAGGAAAGCCCCAAGGAATTCCAGATATCCAGGTTACCTAGAAGAGAGCAAACCATAGCCAAGAAGTCTATAATGGCTATGTGGAAAAAGGAGGAAGAATTTCAGATTTTTACTTTTTAAAGAAAAGATATTCAAACGTTTGCATGTAATGCATACTTGATCCTGTCAGCTCACTTGTTTCTGAACATTCTTTTAATCCTGGAGTTGATTAAAGTTAATACTACTATATTAGACTACAAGGACCTTGTGCACTCCCATTGTTTCGGTTAAAACAACTTCACCCAAATTCAGCCTTTGCCCTTTCACGGATATTTTCATTGTGCTGCAAATGAAGTTCAGGCTTATCTTCAAAGAATTGTTGAACACCTGGACTTGAATTATGAAATTTCAAATGACTGGCCAAAATTGAATTTTGAAAACTGAACATAGAGGAGCAAAAAGGAAATGTCAGGTAAAAGGAAAAATCCAATTTAGACTTTTGACATAGAAACATAGAACACGGATGTTAGAAAAAGACCCAGTGGTCCATAAAATCCGCCCTTTGAATTTTGGTTTTTGTTTTCTTTTTAATTTATTTATATATTATTATTTTTTTATTTATTAATTTATGTTGGAATATAGATACACGTTTATCCCAAGGATGTTTAAACTTGGTTACTGTTTAAAATCACCCTCATGCGTCTGAATTTCTTTCATACTTAAAAAAGTGCTATACCATTTTGTTAAAACTTGCATGGTGTTTTTTTATTATAGCCTAAAATTGGTAGCAAACTACTACCTTCAAAGTGCATGGGGCAAAATTTATTTGAATTCCATAATGCCACATTAGCTAGGAAATGAATTATTTTAGAAAGCAAGGAAAGATTCAAGGTACTACCCAACCATCATTGCGGTAAAGTAAAAAACATATCCATAGTTATTATTTAGTTTCCCGTCCCTACCCCCCAGTATCAACAATGTCAAATAAAATAATATAAAATTTAAAAATTCATTAAGGTCTTAAAGAATAATATAACTTTTGTTCCGTATTATTTTGATGTGACCCAGCTGCATGCTTGCAATAATTACAGGACTTATATGGCTGCCTATTTCATACAAAGATTCCTGGCAGCTCACAACAAGCTATAAAAACATGGCTAATAACAAAAGTATTCTTCTTTCCAGGTGTCACAACAGAACTTTTCAATTGAGAAATTGACTGGTCACAGCCATGTGATTATTTTTTTTTTAATATCAAACTTGCTACACTTTTTCATGGGTCTATTTCTGTTGAATAAATACTGTATACTCTTCATGTTCTATGTTCCAATCATGACCTTTATCTACCAATATTCTATGATAGAGATTATATTTGCTGTCCTGCATCAGAATTTCTCATCCCTTGTTTGTTACCTATATTCTGTGCAACAATGCACAGACACGGGAGATTGAGAAAAAACACTTTTGAAAGTTGTGTATACAAAGGAGTGTGCATGTGCATTTGTGTTTACATTGAAACAACAACCTCATGCAGAGATATTACACTTAATAAATTACATCAAGATAATTAGCATTGAAAAAGGTATCTCGGGCAATTTATGTGATAAGCAACATGCATAAGATAAAATTGCATACATAACATGGGATGTATGAAAAGTTGCAAAAGCAAAACTTTAAAAAAAAAACTTTTAAACTGTTGGGAAAGTATGGACCACACTAACAAATACATTTTAAGACAGAAATTATACCTACTCAGTCTTTCTGATACAAAAAACTTTATCTGAATATTTGACCAGAGGATTATACAGGAAACAATTTAAACTGAGTCAGCATTTCTAGATAAGTACATGTTTCTGTCGGAGACCCAATGGATTTTGAGAATTAAAATGGAATTAAGTCAAAGTCTGCAGTTCAAACATACAAAAATCTTGCAGATTAGCCATCAAGCCAGTAGCCACCTACAGTATTTCATAGAGGGTATTTCCTAAATGACTTTAGGAAGTCCTCTAGCAAAATGTTTCATTTCTAGTGATGATCTGGGGAAGGACCAAGGATTGTCTCAACAAATGTCCAAAAAATTATTTAAAATAAATAAGTTTGAACAAACTAAAAAATGTGGCAGAGGTTCAGTCTGTTCTACGTGAAGTACCATGCCTTCTGAATGGTCCACTTGGGACTTTGGAAGTCTTCTTGGATTTAAAGATAGAGATGACTAAGAATGGCTTTTGTGAGGCTTCTGCAATCTCACCATTTATATATTTAGGTTATACTCTATTTTTTAAGCCAACTTTATAGCCTATATTAATTTTCTCCAACTTCCAACTGATTTCCATATATTTTAGACTACAGGTTTCTATGTTTCCTTGTCTCCAGAAGAGTTTCCTTGTCTCCAGAAGAGAAAGCAACTTTTTTTGGAAACAGAAACATATGATATTGTCCTCTATTAATTCTTCACTCACCTTCAGTGCAACCACAAGGTATGTTTCTGTGCTCTGTTTCTGAAACGCACATTTCCCTGTCTCCAATGAACATTCCTGCCTTTTAGGCTAGAATGCTTCAGTTTGTTGCAATTTGTTGACTATTTTGCAGAGGAAAGACTATCCGTTCAACTTACTAATAGCTCTAGTATATTTAATATTTTTCCTTTAACCTGACTGTTGCAATAACACAATTGCCACAATTGTCTTGTAAATCAATGTTGCTGGTTTGTAACCCAAGTGACAGGTGGTATCATCATCACCTCACATAACACCTGTTGGCAATTTCTTAAAGCAGCTACCTGGATACAATCCTGAGAAATGGGTTTAAGGAGGTGCTCTGAAGCATTTTTTTTTCATTCAGATTTGAAGTGCTGCGCACCATTTCAGTGTCTATAAGCCCATCAGCTCCAACTACAAGCATAACCAGTGTTCATATATGACACAAACTATAGCCAGGTCAAAAGGTTGGTAGAAACTGAGTCATGATGTAATAGTGGTTTAGAATACAAGGGGTAAGTCAATATTATGATGGGATTGCAGAAGCCTTGGTAAATAAATGCTTGGTCACCTCAGCCAGCTCCTATGAGCTCAAATGGCACCACCCCAAGTACAAAATGGAGCTGACAATAAGCTTCAAAAAATTCAAGAAGCTAATTTTAAGGGATGAGGAAACATAAAAAGAAAGAGAAAAAAATAACAATAGAGGCACGGCTAGATCCAATACTAACCAAGAGCATTCCATGTCATAATATTTAATATCATAACCTGTTTAGAACTGTATTAAATATAGTCACCATAGTTGAGAATAACTACAGAGTCCTGCATAATAATAAACAATATGCTATAAATTCCTTCTTTTTATGTCAATTTCACGCTATTTTGTTCCACCAAAAATGGATGTCATTTGTTAATCCGGTTTTAAAACCGAATCTATGTCTTGCACAACTACATTTGCAAAATAAGTAATTTCCCAGAAAAGGATCAAATATGTCTGATCTCCTTGCCAGTTAAAAGCCTGTCATTTTTACTGTGACAAAAGCTACTTGTGTCATAAACTGAAAGCTGGGGCTGAGAAATTAATCCAGAACATCCAGTAACCATCTTATTTGGCCAATGTTCTGCAAAGGTTCAAATCAAAGACAGAGCATTTTTTTCCCTGCCCTGTCCTATCCCAGAAAAGCAAAACACTCCTTAGAACTTCAAGTGAAATAATGAGAATGCCACTCCTTTCTAGACATGAAAAAAACCCATAAATATAAGTAGACAAGTTCTTAAACTTTGACAACTGATAGCTGTCTGGCTTGGACTCTGGAACAGTACGTGCATGTTAATGCCTGTCAACATTTGATGAGGATTTGGAAATGAACTAAGAACTTACATTTTCAGATATGAATATACAGTGCATAGAACAGGAAGGGACTTTGAAGATGAATAATTAAATACTTTTGGCTTTTCTAAGTCACATGGAATAAGGGCCTGGATCCAGAATTTCCACCCACCAGTGGAAACACTCCCTAGGCAGAAATATGTTCAGGACACTGTAATAAGTGAAAGGAGACAAAAAATACTTTGTTGATTCTCTATTCTTCTTTGTTCCAGAGAGTTTCCCAATGCTTCAGAGCCAATTTTAGGGATAGTAAGGAACTGCAAGAGGTAGAACCAATTAATGAATATCTCTTTCCATTTGCAGAAGACAGAGTCTGGGTCCAACCTATTATTAATAATAGTTCTTAATAATTAATTCCAATCCATTTTAGTAATCTATCATCCCCTTCGTCTCATAAGGTCTCCACAAACTATTTATAGAATGCAGAATGCAAGAACTTTCTGTTCTATTGGTCATTCTAATCACATGTAGGGAAATGTAAAGGTTATTATGTGGCTGATCATAAAATAATGTGTTTTGATTGCCTAAAACCCCATGATGTTTCAATCCAAAAGCCAAATAAATGTCCTCTCAATGTGAAGTCAGCATTAGTCAAGTGAATGAAATGGATTGAAGCTGCAGATCCTACATTTTGCAGCACACATTAGAACTATTAGACGACCTGGTTGGAAATTCTGGGATCTGCAAGTTCAAATATCTGAAAGAAACCAAGCTAGAGAAATCTGATGTAGGCTGTACATGGATAAAATAGAAGAGAAAGGCATAAGCTAATATGTTTTATTCTACTGTATGTAGAACATACTGCATCCCTGTATATACCATGTTTTCCCGAAAATAAGACAGGGTCTTATTTTCTTTTGGCCCCCAAAATATAGCCTTGGCCTTATTATCAGGTGGGGTCTTATTATTTTTCAGGTGCAGGAGGCCCCTAAACATAGGCCCGCTGCAGGGGAATTAGTGCCAGAGTGCCAACCAGCTGCTTTGCTGGTTCTGCTCAGGCTGTTGCCTCCAGCAATCGTGGCAGCTTTTAATTCGCTTCCTGTGCAAACAGCATGAGGTGAGGTGAGGTGGGGGGCGAACGGTGAGGGAACATGCCCCACATATACCTGCCATCCACCCAGAATGGCCTCGCGGAGGCCGCTCCTGCAAATCATAGCTTGCGTGCCAGGGGTGGGTTCTACTTACCTTTACTACCAGTTCGCAGTGGGGCCACGCACACCGGCCACTGCCTGGAGCTTCGGTGCCAGTCCCCCCAGGTTGACAGGGTTAGGGCTAACAAGAGTTTGTTTGTTTATTTATTTATTATTCAAATTTATTATTCAAATTTATATACTGCCCTTCTCCCTGCGGGACTCAGGGCAGTGAACAGCCAAAAATAAAAACAGATATTACAAAAGTTAAGAACAGATTA